>PVKU01012070.1:22082-38569 GCA_004027475.1 Anoura caudifer
GGAGGAACCCTAAGTTAAAGCACCTGTGTGGGAGCTTGGAGAAGATTGGCTCCAGAAAATGGGACACACCTGCCCAGACTCATGATGGCATCCCAATAACCTTGGAAACATACAGGAATGCTGGCAGGTGTAACCGATTGTAGGAGGAGTCGGAAATAGGGCTGCAGAGGAGGATTGGCGTGGGGATTTAAACCCGGGCTTGGCAGCCATTTGGGAGAGATCCATGCGGTTTCACCAGAGAGCAGGACCCGAAGCTCCATGAAAATCACCATGTGGCTTTAGCAGAGAATTGCCCCTAGGCTTTGCCCGAGTGGAGACCCTCTCACAGCTTTGCCAGAGGGAGAGATTCCACGTGGTTTCACCAGAGTGCAGACCCCTGCAGCTTTGGTGAAGAGGGAGAGCCATGAGGCTTTGCCACAGTGGGGACCCCTTCCCCACAGCTTTGGTAGAGGAGGGACCACGCGGCTTTGGGGTGCTCCCTTTGGCTGTGTGGCCTGGGAGCAAGAGAGACTGTCTGGAAGAAGGGTGAAAGAACTCTTGCCAGTAGGCCATGAGAAGGTGCCACATGGCTTTGGATAAATTAGAGATCCTGCCTGGAAGATGACACAGCTGACAGTGTCAAGAGCCTGGATCCCAGACGTTTGCTTCTCTTCCTTGCAATTACGGTACCCTGACTTAGGGCAGAAGGAGATAGGAAGCACTGTGGGTGTCTGTGGGTATCCTAAAGAACTTTGATACTTTAATGAAGATGTTAAGTCACTACTTTAACTCTGTGTAGCATTAAATAAACATTTCCTTTCCTTTTCACAAATCTCTGGCTTTGAGAGGCATCTTTCCATAAGGCGTCCGACAATAATGGACCTTCTGTTTGCTCTGTAACAGTTTTTGGGGGCTTGTCCGGGATCTTAATTGCCCGTGGAAGACTGACCCCTCAGGTTCGACAAAGTGAGACTTTGGAAGTGTTTTGCCAGTCTCGAGAACCTTCTGTTGCTCTGTAACAATACTACACAAAACACTCTATAGATTCAAGGCAATTCCTGTCAAGATTCCAATGACATAAATCACAGAACTAGAACAAATATTTCAAAAATGTTTATGGAGCCACAAAAAGGCCCCTAATAAGAGCATCCATTCTGATAAAGAAAAACAAATTTGAAAGAATCACACTATCTCATATCAAACAGAACTATAAAGCCACAGTTATCAAAAGACCATGGTACTGGGAATAAAAACAGACATATAGATCCATAGATCAGCAGAACAGTATAGAGAGCCCAGAAATAAGCCCAAAATTTTAAAGTGAATCAGTATCCAAAAGAAGAAACAAGCACGTACAATGGGCTAAAACAGTTTATTCAATATATAGTGTTGGGAAAATTGGACAGATACACGCACAAAAATTAAACTAGATCATCTTGTCACACCACACTCAAGAATAAATTCAAAATGGATCAAACACTTAAATGTTAGGCAAGAAACCATAAAAATCCTAGAAAAAAACACAGGCAGCAAAATCTTGGAAATTGCTTGTAGAAATTTTTAATCAGATATAATTTCCCAGGCAAGGGAAGCAAAAGAAAAAAAGTAAACAAATGGGACTACATCAAAATATAGTTTTTGTTCAGCAAAGGAAATAATCAACAAAATAAAATGAAACACAGAGAATGGGACAATGATACATCTGATAAGAGGTTAATATCCAAAATTGTCAAGGTAATTACAAAACTCAACACCAAAAAAACAGATAACCCAATTACAAAATGGGCTAGGCCCTGATTAAACACTTCTCCAAAAGGACATAGAGAGGGCCAATAGACATGTGAAAACGTGCTCAGTGTCACTAAGTATCAGAGAAATGCAAATTAAAACCACAATGGGATACCACCTTACACCTGTCATAATGTCTATTATCAATAAATCAAACAACAAGTGCTGGTAAGGATGTGGAGAAAGGGGAAACCCTTTGCACTGTTGGTGGGACTGCAGACAGGTACAGCCACTGTGGAAAGCAGTATGGAGATACCTCAAACAATTAAAAATGGATATGCCTTTTGACCCAGTGATCCTATTTCTGGGAATATATTCAAAGGTACCCAAAAGAGAAATTCAAGAAAACTTAATCACCACTGTGTTCATTGCAGCGGTATTTATGATCACCAAAATATAGAAGCAGCCCAAATATCCATCAGTAGATGAGTGCGTAAAACAACTATTGGACATTTTAAAATGGAATAGTACTCGGCCACAAAAAAGAAGAAAATTTTACCCTTTGCAACAGTATGGATGGACCTTGAGAACATTATTCTCAGTGAAATAAACTATTCAGAGACAGACAAATACCATGTGATTTCACTCATATGTAAAATCTAATGAACACACTGAACTAACAAGGAAAATGGGGACAGACTCTTAGATGCAGAGTAGGATGATAACAAGTGGTGGTGTGGAGGTTAGGGAATGGAGGGTTCGAGCTAAAAGGAAAAGTTACTCATGGACATGAAAAAGAGTGTGGTGATTTGAAGGGGAACGGAGGTATAAAGGGACTACAAGGTAATGCAAAAAATACAATAAAGAGTAAATTAAAATGTTAAAAATTGTTTTGAATGAAGTTAAATACAACTAAATGCTACTAGACCCACCTTATGGAATAAAAATAAATAAATCTTTACCCAACCCAATATTTCATTACAAGCTATCAGGCAAGCCCTATCCCCCTTAGGGCATGGCAAATCACTTCTTCAAAGCTGCATGTCCAGGAGTAAAAATCTGATTTGCGTTTATTTAAGGAATATTTGCATAATCACCCATTTGAGCATCATAATTGCAGGTATAGCTGGAAGGATTCCTGTGCAGGTGTAGTTAGAGAACATGCCTATGCCTATACAAAACTCACATATTCAAAATGTAGGAAAATTTCTGCCACTGGGCAGATATGTTATTATTATAATTAGGATGTAAAAAAGTATTTGTTTATTGCTTTATCTTTTAATCAACCCCACAGGTTTCCCCACTTTGCTTTCTCCTGCTTCTCTAATCCATTGTTGATGGTTTTCATCCCACACTTCTTCCCATTGGACTGTAATGTATAAAGTAGCATTCAGAACAACCATTCTTTGGAGCATTTGCTTAATCTGTTGATGTTTTGCTTCCTGGAAATGGTCATCAGTTTGGCTCAAATAAACTCGTACAAATTCTTACAGGTTTGGACATTTCTTATGTTGACCTAACTGATCTCATCCCTTCTGTTAAACTCTTGGCAGGTTAGACATGTGGTTACATCAGTCTTGTAATGTCAAGGGTGATCTAAATTTGTCTATGGGTTAATCTAAGCAAAGATATGAATTCCAAATAAAAGTCTATGCTAGATTACCTGCAAGGGTGAATATATAAGTGAGGTTAAACTAGTACTACAGCAATGCGGGCAGTCCTGCTTCACACCCAGCTTTTAGCCATGTTCCAATAACCCCATTTCCTCCCTTTGCCATATCAAGTGTAGGGGTATAAATGGCTTCCCATATTGCGAGTCTCTGGGTGTCTATACATGCATTGTACTACCCTAACTCTGTAAACATCTTACTAAAGATCACCTCATTAATGTGTTTCTTGGAAAAATCCCAATAGAGTATGTCCTGTGTTTAATGCCAAATTCCTGACATGTCATGAATGCTTTGTGTATTTAATTTTCAAAAAGTGCATTTTATAGTTTGTCCCTGACTAAAATTATAGTGTACATACTGCAGCTGCATAAGAAGTAAGCAAAAACTCTCCCACTAAAATGTACTGGAACATTCTGAGTTAAAAGTTGCTACCAAGATATTTTCTAGGGTAAACAAATTTCTTCTACACTGAACAGATGATTCTAAATATGCACACATGTTATTCCCCTAGCAAGAGCTTTATACCATGTGGGCATCTTTCCACTTTCTTTATTGTGATTTCTGTGTCCTATTCAGAACTCTTGATCTCTTGAATCATCATATCCCATACCTCACCTCTCCACTGGGGTGACATTTTAGGAAACACTACTAACAATGCAGACAGCACAGTTTTTTATACAATAGGGTAGTTCTGGTATCTAAAAAAGGGAATAAATCTTTATTTTTCATTTGGGAGAACATTTTGGCTGACTAGTTAAAATACGTGTAACATATCCTGAGAATTCTGAAAATGTATCTCTTTAAAGAGTAGAAGTTTATTTGTTTGCATGTAGCTGTCCACATCTTCCAACATCATTTGTTGAAGAGGCTATTATTACTTCATTTTATCCTTCTGCCCCATTTTTCAATTATTAATTGACCATAGAGACATGGGCCTATTCCTGGGTTTTTATTCTGTTCCATTGATCTAGGTGTCTGTTGATATGCCAGTACCAGACTGTTTTGATTAGAGTGACCTTGTAATATAGTTTGATGTCAGGTATTGTGATCTCTCATACTTTGTCCTTCTTTCTCAAAGTTGCTGTGGCTATTCGGGGTCACTTATGGCTCCATAGAAATTTTTGAAACGTTGTTTCTACATCTGTGAAATATGTCATTGGTATTATAATAGGATTGCATTGAACCTATAAGTTGCTTTGGGCAGTATTCACATTTTGATAGTGTTAATTCCTCCAATCTCTGAAAACAGTATATGCTTCCATTTTTTTCTTGTCTTCCTTAATTTTTTCTTCAGTATTGTGTAGTTTCTGAGTACAGGTCTTTTTCCTCCTTGAATAGGTTTATTCTTAGGGACTTTATATTTCTTGTTGCTATAGCACATGAGATTTATTTTTTTTACTGATTTCTGTTTCCCATATTTCATTGTTGATGTACAAAAATGCCTTTGATTTCTGAATGATGATTTTGTATCCCACTGTTTGCCAAATACACTTAAACCATACACAAAAATAAACTCAATATGCATAAAAGATTTAAATATGTCATGACACCATAAAAGTTCTAGAGGAGAACATAGGCAGGAAAATATCAGATAATCCATGGAACTATTTTCACCAATATATCCCTGTAGAGCATCGAACATAAAGGAAATAATAAACAAATGGGAATTAATCAAAATAAAAAGCTTCTGCACAGCTAATGAAAATATCAGCAAAATGCATAGGGAACCAATCATAAGGGAATATGTATTTGCCAATGATAGCTCGGACAAGGTTTTGATCTCCAAAATATATAAAAACTCACATGAGTCCAGTCCTGGAAGACCAACAATCCAATTTAAAAAATGGGCAAAGGCCCTGAACAGACACTTCTCCAAGGAGGACATACAGATAGACCAGAGACATATGAAAAGATGCTCAGCATTGTTCGCCATCAGAGAGATGCAAATTGAAACCACAATGAGATGACATTTCACATCTGTCAGAATGCCCATCATAAACAAATCAGCAAACAATAAGTGCTGACAAAGTTGTGGAGGAAAAAAAACAGCTATTTTTAAATGAATCTCAGAGCTAGTGGCAAGCAAGCATTCCAAGCAGTAAGAAGCAGTGCAGTGCAGCTATTCCCCAGAGGCGGAAACTGGTGATTCCCATCTCAGCCACCAATGAACAAGAAATATGGATGGGAATTATAGCACTTATAAAACAGCAAGCCTTTGTATAGTTATAGGTATTGATTGACCCCATTCTCAAAAAATCATGTGATAAATATGGGTTAATTCAATAATGGTGTTGTGTGTGTGTGTGTGTGTGTGTGTGTGTTTATGTGATAAAATATGCTACTACTTTGCTTTAGGAAAATAGAGCTCCTCCTTTAGCATAGAAAGATGAAACCTAGAAAGTAGTAGCAAAATGTAAAAACAAATCACTTAGCCAATATCCAGGTTTCATCCCCTGGGCTCATTGAGTTAAGGAAGGGCTCCAGGTGTAATAGAAATAGTATGCAGCCAATAAAGTTAAGATTCTAGTTTATTGAGCAGTTGCTGAATAGTTTCTAATTGGTGATAGGTAATTCAACAGTGGCATATTCAGGCAGACTGAAATAAATGTAGATTGAAGAATTACCTAGATAAAGAACTGTATAAAAGTCCTAGCATGGATTAAAAAAATAAAAGGCATTAGGTACTTCCTTATTTATTTAACAACAATATACTGGAATATAGTGAGGTTTTTCCTCAAGTTTCAGGTGCCTTTAACAGAGTCAATTTCTGGGAAGCCCAATCATGAGACACAGATCCAGGAAAACACTATTGACAAGTATGTCTCTTTGCCTCTTTGCATCTATCAGGGCAGGCTAAAACAGGCTTCTGAGGAGAAATGAAAAATGTGAGAAGAAGGGTAGACTATAGACTACCACCAAATGGTATTAGAGCAGGGAAGTCAGAAAAACCACAATCCTGTCCCAAGTCATAACCACCCCTTTGAGGCATGCACAGAAAACATACATATGAATCACACATGCTGATCATAAGGAAACTAAACAAATGCACGTGGGTATGCCCAAACACCTATTGAGCTTTCTTCTACATGTATGTGCAGTGCTAGTAACTTCTGAGGAGCCCACTGCCAAACTGCAGTAATTGAAATCAGTTTTATCTTAGAGAAAAAAATGATGTGTGTGTGTGTTCCTGTGCATGGGTGTGTGTACAAAAGGGGGAGAGAGAAGCAGTAGATAGCTGGCTTAGTCTGAGAGTAGGATTGTCATATAAAATAGAGAACATTTTATTAAATTTTGCTAGATTCTATGTTGTCCTAGATTTGTGAGAGTGAAAATGAGGAGAGACTATCTCTCCTTTCCTTCCTTTGTATTGTTTTCTCTGTTTCACTTTTTTTTCTCATGCACGTCTGTGGCCAATGCTGGTTTTGTCCTTCTCCTTGCGGTGGCAACCTATGCAGTGTCACAGGAAACACATCCATTTAGACACACAATTTCCCCTTCTCATCGCAGTGAGGTGTTCATATACATCCCACAAAAATCCCTCCTAAATATAGTTCTCAGGATCACAGTGCATTGTCAAGCATGAGAAATACTCATCTTGGAACATTTCTATATATAAATTGGGAAATTTGATCATCAGTCCTATTTTAGGGGTATAAAAACACAATTTCACTTTTCAGAAACCTAAATGATTTTACTAAAGGAAATATATTTATTCATACAAGCTGCTGTAAATATTCTTTCTCTTTTGTATTTCTGTGCATTTGTATGCATGTGCATACATGTTTATGACACACAGCAGCTATTATATGTTACAACCCTTGAGCACTAGACATACTTTATACATATACAATTGATGCAAAATGAAGACATTTATGGAAACTCTTTTCTTATATGGAAATTCAGACAAAATCTCTTCATTTTCACACGATCCAAAATATTATTTTCTTTCTGTCCTTATGTAGAGGTCATTGGTGTTTGATAGTCAATTTCATGTTCTGTCCTCTCTTGCCCTATTCAGAAATGATCAATTCCCTGCCCTCACTTCATCTTGCCTCAGCAGATGAGCCAAGTACTTGCTGATCACACCCTTAGGCAAGAGCCTGATCAGGTAAAAAAAAATGAATCCTTGTGAAACTAGGGCAAAAAAAAAGAAATCCAACTGTGCTAATATCTCTCTTAGTCTGAAGGATAAATGCAATACTCGAATGGTAGCACTTAACTGTCATTATCTGGAATGGTTAGTTCATTTCAACTTCTCATTTATTTAAAATAAACCCCTAAGGCTCACATTCCTGCCTGGGACATTTTTAGCAATAAATACTTGCTGTCAATGACAACAATAATAGTTAAATGCTCACTCTGACATATTCCAGCATTTTAGAAGCACAGATTACTCTAGATTGAATAAATTAATACGAAATATGGTGACAACAGCTCTGAACACTTCAGTGGGAAGACTGAGTTACAACATCTCATAAAGATGCAAGAGAAGCCAGTACAGGTCAACAGCTTGTTAGAGCTGCAGGTTGTTCATTGCTGAATAAATTTTCAAGAAGCAAGTGTGTTACCAAGTATATCTTGTGAGGAGAAAGAAAATCATATAACATGATTGGATATAATTACATATTTTCATATATCTCTCAAACTTATTCTTGAGAGAAAGAATGAAATATATCTGAATCTTATACATATTTTTACTTTTTAACAATTTTAAACATTTTATTTATTTATTTTACTGTGATATTATTACATTTGACCCTATTTTCCCCTATTGCTCTCCCCTGCTCTGCCCATCTGCCACTCCAAGGGTCAATCTGCACCATGTTGTCGTCCATGTTCATGGAACATTAATATTTGTTTTTAACTAGACTCTTCCTCTTCTTTCCTCCCTTATCCCTCTAGCCTTCCCCTCTTGGTCACTGTCTCTTCCTTGTTGTCATGCCTCTGGTTCTATTTGTCTAATTCATTTGTTTTGTTGATTAAGTTACATTTACAGGTGACATCATATAGCATTTGTCCTTCACTGTCTGGCTTATTTCACTTAGCATTATGTTCTCCAGTTCCATTCACGGTGTTGCAAAGGGTAGGAGTTCCTTCTTTCTCTCTGCTGCATAGAATTCCATTGTGTATATGTACCACAATTTTTTTATCCACTCATTTACTGATGGGTCCTTAGGCAGTTTCCAGCACTTGGCTATTGTAAATAACACTGGTATGGACATTGGCGTACATAGCTTTTTCTGAATTGTTGTTTCAGAATTCTTAGGGTAAATTTGCAGCAGTGGAATTGCTGGGTCAAAGGCAGTTCAATCTTTGGGTTTTTTTTGAGGAAATTCCAGACTGTTTTCCACAGTGGCTGCACCAGTTTGCATTCCCACCAACAGAGAACTAGGGTTCCTTTTTCTCTGCATCCTTGCCAACACTTGTTTGTTGATTTGTTAATGATGGTCCTTCTGACTGGTGGGAAGTGCTATCTCACTGTGGTTTTAATTTGAAACTCTCTGATGGCTAGTGGTACTGAGCATCCTTTCACATGTCTCTGTGCCCTCTGTGCATCCTCCTTGGAGAAGTGTCTATTCAGGTCTTTTGCCCATTTTTAAATTGGACTGTTCCTATTCCTGGCATTGAGTTGTATGAGTTCTTTACATATTTTGGAGAGCAAGCATTTGTCTGAGTCATTGTTGGCAAATATGTTTTTCCATACATCTGGCTCCTTTTCATTTTGATGATAATTTCTTTAGCCATGGAGAAGCTGTTTAATTTGATGTATTCCCAATTGTTTATTTTCAATTCATTTCCCAGACCTAAGATGATGCATTGGTGAGAATATTGCTGGGAGGATATCCGAAATTTTGATATGTATGTTTTTCTCTAGGAGTTTTATGATACAGTGACTTATGTTTAAGTCTTTTATCCATATTCAGTTTGTGTGTGCGTGCGTGCGTGCGTGCGTGTGTGTGTGTGTGTGTGTGTATGGTGTAAGTTGGTGGTCTAGTTGTATTTGTTTGCTTACACCTGAGTGGAATCAAATAGTGCCCCACTTCTTCCTCTTCCCACCTGCAGCTGCTGAGCCAGCAAATACCCTCCCTAGCATGCCACAATTCCCCTTTTTAATAAAATCTCTTTGAAAATAGTGGAAGGTGGGGGAAGAATTGATAAGATTTGGGAGAGGATGGAGGTGAAGAAAGGGAGAGAACAAAATTTAAAATGTAAGTAAAACTGGAAAGGACAATGGGCACAATAGGGTAAGAAAGGGAAGAGCATATTATGAAGTTTGAAGTTTGAAAATTGAGAAGTTACTGGACCAGTGAGAGCAAAAGGGCAGAAAAACCATAGCAGGGTCAGTAGCAATGACAGCCAAATGAAGTTTCGTAAAGTTGAAACAGGAATTAGAACATTGCTGAAAGGCAAAAGTGAATATGAGATGTCTACAGTAAATAAATATGAGTTTGCAAGGATGGCAGCGGCAAACTAATAGGAATAAGAAGTAAAACCCAGGCTGGCCAGGGGAGGGAGAATGAAAACAATGAAATAAAAGTCCTCACTCAACTGATGAGGGGTAGGGACAAGGTAAAAGGGATTAAGACAGGGGGAGAGAATTCTATGGGATTACAAGTACAAACAAATAGTGAGCAAATAGCATTTCCTTTGGAGAAGTACAGGAATATCTTCTATTTCACCCAACTAGCCAGTGTTTATTAAAGCTGGAAAAGAAATAAGTCTTATCAGAGAGGGAAAAGGAATGTGAGTTGACTTAAGAAAGAAGGGCATTTATGTGTGGTTAGATGGAAGACAAATAGTGAGAGTCAGGGATAGAAATGTGTCATAGTGTGAGAGAATATAAAGTTCACAACAGTGCTAAAGCTCAGGAAGTTGGCTATATGGGTGAACACCAGAGAAGAGTGCTGTGTGGCATTTGGAATAACAATAATGTGATCAAGAATATATAACCTGAATAAAAAGAATTAAAAGAAAAAAAAACAAGAGTAGCATGTTATTTGGAACACAAGTGAAGTGAAAGAAGAAAAATTAAAATGCAGTATGAAAGGGAGAATAAAAATAAATGATAAAAACAAACTAAAAAGACCTAAATAAATGAAAAGAAGGAAAGAAATTTAAAAAAATAAAACATGCAAGTTCTGTTAAAGAGCAAAGTGAAAATTTGCCTCTGCTGCTGCTGATCACCTTCTGACTTCTTTCTGGCTTTGTCTCTGGTTTGCTCTCAGCTCCAGGTCTTATTGTCTTACTCTTGCTGGGTGGGGGTGTGGAGCATCTTGCTGATTGTTAAGCCTGCCCTGCTGGTTTTAGAGACCTTCAAGGTTCCTGCAGGCAGAGGGGGCTAGGCTCCATGTTTTCCTTTCCTGTGGTTCAACAAGGAAGGGGGCTCAGTCTGCGCTACAGTAATCACAAGTGCCCAGTTTCCAGCTCATGCCCTCAGAGCCCTATGTGGCCCACACTGTCCACTCTGTGCACTTGTGCAAGTCTGGTGTGGATAAGCCACCTGGATTTGCGCCCCTTTCATCAGTCCATGAGTTGCACTGAGTGGCAGCCAATCCTGCCCCCACTCTTCCCTTTTCACTGGTCCAGCCACTGAGCCCGCGAGGACCTGGTGACCTCGAGGTCACTGTGCATGCATGCAAGGTCCTTGGATGTGTCCTACTGTTCCTCAAAGGCACATGGGACACTGCCAGTCATGGCCCATCTGCTCCCCCAGCTCCAGGTGTCTTTGGGCTCCGCATTTTCTCTGGTACTGTCCCAGCCTGCGGCCACTGCCCCAGCAATCCACCACTGTCTCAGCTGCGGTTCCCTGCCAGCTGTGTATTGCTTGCTGCCTTCTTTTTCCCCTAGGGACTTTGTGTGTCCTGGTCTCTCCTGGTGTGGGTCTTTAACTTCCTTACCCTGGGAGGGGAGGGAGCAGCTACGCTACTATCACTGACCTGGCTCTCCTCCAATATTGTCCCTGGGGCAGCCTTGGTCTCTGGCAGTAGGCCCGGGGACCTTCCCCATGGGCATATAAAACCTCCTTACCACCTGTTTTGAAGTGCCCTCTGCAACACTCTGGCTTCCAAACTTCATATCAGCTGAGATTCTGTTGGCTGTTCACTTTGCTTATCATAAGATTGGCTAAGTGTCCCAGCTGGGTGCCAAGCAAGTAGGCTCAGATACCAACTATATCCCCACCATCTTCTCTCTCGAGAAGTAATCAATTTCTAGACACAAATAAACGACTGTCAAATACTCAGTGGGACCTTCTGACTTCCCCAAATTAATTACCCAGCCTCTAGTTCCTATTCTGACTTTCCTAAGTTAAACTATTTGAAATCATGCTTCCAACTGTCAAAGTACTTAGGTTTTCCTTTTTCATTAAAAAAATCAAAAAGAAAAGAAAACAAGCAAAGCAAGTGAACCTTGTTGTTGAAATGATTGCTACGGGAATGACCATGGACTATTTTCCTATAATGACATTCTAAGGGTAGAGAAAGTGACTGTGTGTGTTTGAGTTTGACTACATGTATCAAGAGAACATTTGAACCAGACAATTCAGTAAAATGATCAGCATTCTTTCTCAGTGTCTTTCTGTGGGAATATTTCTCTATTTCTGCATGGAAATTTTCATTTCATAGTATGCTGTCAAAGGAAAACAGATTCTTCCTCAGAGGTGTATCAAAAATGACTGTGCTTTAGGACAATAACTTCTACCTCAGTAAGTACTGACTTTGACGATTATTAGACCAAATGGGACTCCCAAGTAAAAGGGAAACTGACTTCATTATAGTATTTCTGAAATGTATGGGTAGAACACGACCGATAATAAGTTTTGCTATTTTCACCTGCCAACTGCATATCACAAGCTGACTCATCAGTGCTTATTCTAAGCTGTGAAAATTCAGTCATTGTCACTTCTCTCCCTGCCTTCTCATACACAAATAGCTTTTAAATCACTGCATACTACATACACCCTTTTTGTTCTTAACTTCTCCCCTCCTTTTCATTTACACTGTCTCTAACTTTTGAGTCTCTGTCTTTCTTTAGCAGTCTAATTTGTCTTTCTCTCTCTGGTCTCTGTACCTTTGAGAATTTCCATTACCCAGCTGACAAGATGCTGTTTTGAAAACAGTAATTTGTTTCATTATCCCCTATGTGGAAATGCTTAGATGGTTCTTATCACCCAAACAAATGAGAGAGTTTAAAGAGCTCTTGGCCACAATGCCTCAAGCTGATTTCCAGCCTCAGTTCTTCTGGTTCTCACAGGACAGACTTTGCTCCAACAAGTCAAGGTAATTTTAAAGACTCAAATGTACCTAAACTTTTATATTTCTGTTTCTTTCCATTTAGGTCTCTGCAAATTCCTTCAGCTCCTATCATATACCTCATTTTTTCAAGAACTCTCTGGAATGAGAGCTCTTCCCGCAAATGGATGTTTTCCTCTGTGTTGCATAGCAATTTGTACTTATTAGGAGACTCAATACATTTAGTCAAGGCAGAATGAAACTTTTACATGTGAACAGATAGAAGCTAGAATAGAGTAGAATACCTCACACTTTCTCAATAAATGCTTTTTGAAATAATAAATACATAAATGTCACAGAGCTTCCTTTCCCTGTTTCTCCCCTCTCCCAATTCAAATGCTGATACAAGATAGGTGAACAATAAACACAAATCTTCAGTGGTGTCTATCTATGGCTTTGTACTTCGATTACAACATGACATGTGAAATTTCCTTATTTGGGATCTGGAGTTGATGTTTCATATGATTTCTCCAAAGCACTTTCCCAACACTCACAACTACATAAATTTGTCTATTCATGTCACCAGTAAAAAACCTTCGATACAATTTCACTAATTATTAAATAATTAAATTATCAAATATAAAATTCTCCACCAAGAACTCGAAACATTTCAAATTCTTTAATATTCGCTTCATATTTTTAGAGAAAAAATATTTTTACAGATAAAGTAAATTCCTATTTAGAGTCATACACTGTGCCATTCTTCTCCCCCACCCCTTTCCTGAAATGAACACTGGCCAGCAGTATCTGCGTCATTATGGATGAATTAAACCATACACACAGACTACTGAGTCTGGTGGAGGAATAAGGATAAATGACAGACTTTTCTCTCAAGAGGGGCCAAAGCTGTGGCCTCTGCCATGGCAGAGACTTTATTCTAATAATCATCCCCTTACATTCCAAGATATTTCTTCCTATCCCTGTTACAACAAAGGAGCCAATTGCCCTCATTGCATCACAGAAGAAGGGTATTAGCAAATGAATACGCAGGCAGTTACATTGGGCCTGCAGGTACTTGCAGGCTGAGGGGGTTTTAGGCAAGGAGAAAATCTCAAAAACAGCCCAAGTATATTGCAAATCTGATTACCCATGAAAGAACATATCTGTGGGTGTGGGTCCTGTGCATCTCTGAGCGGGAGCTGGGCCCACGCCATGCAGAAGGGTCAGCCACACTTTCCCATATCTCATATCCCAGTGCTGGTCAGAAGCAACCTCTATCTGGAATCCAATCCATTTTTAAAATTTTACACAAACACACACAGTATTTCCAAGAATGATGCCTAACATTGCTTAATGATATTAGCATTTTGAGTGTATGTGAGTTTTAAATTTATCTAAATATGATCACTATGGACCTGTCATACTGCTTTCAGAATATGTTTTAATATCTTGCCCTATGTAATCATTAACTTTTCAAATTGTCTGATATTTGTACTACCATATTATATTATATTTAATATATTTACTATATATATTAAATACTCTATTAAATGTATAGTATGATATTAAATATATAATGCGCCGTATTGTATTATATATTCAATATACTAAATATATTATGTTTAACAATGTTATATTTAATTATATTTAATTTGTCTATTTAAATAACATTTGGGATATAGATACACAATCCTATGTACACATTATTTTTGCTGAGTTATTTTCTATTTCAATAAATATTAAAATTTGTTCTTTAAATTTACATTCCCCAACCCAAAATCTAAACACTATTATATACAGTGTAAATACATTTTTCCAATTGACTCTATTTCCTTTAACTTTGCTTTGAATTTTTGTAGGTGTTTATTAAATGTATTGGGGTGACATTGATTAATAAGATTACAATAGTGAATTGTAATCAAGTGAACATTTCTATGATACATGATCTGTTCATATTGCATGTTGTGTCTACCACCTAAAGTTAAAATCCGTTGTGGATTTTGTGGTTATAAAGAACTATATTTTCATGAGGTCAGATTGCACTACCTTTTTCTCTTTAGGGATTTTTTTACCTCCTTCCTGAAAAACGTGTTTTACCCCAATGCAATAAATATATCCTCCTTTATTCCTTCTAATAATTTTGATGTTTCCTCTTCCATCTCTTAATTTTAAATTGAGCTTTATACCTTTCTTTCTTTTTTTGCTTGCACTATGGGTTGGTACATATCTTTATTTAGCAATGTAATGTTATACCTATCACACAGCCATATATGGGGGGGTTCTTAAATCCTCAAATTCTCATTAGAACACCCTTTCTTCATATAAGTTGTTAAATAAACTTATTCATTGAACATATAGTATATGTTCCAAAAGGTATGTAATATTAAGGGTACAGATTGATACACTTTTACTGCTACTTTGACCCAAAATAGAATAATATGGTGATACAAGAGTCTTCCACAAACCCTAAGTGATTATCCTCAAATGTAACTTCTTAACTCATTATACTAAACATATATATAATCCCAATTCATATAAATGAGCTAAACTCAGATATTCAAAAATGATTTTACGTTGCATAAAATAAAAACCAAACCAAAATGATTAACTGTGTGCTCCTAAAATTATATATATTTAAAATAATATATCATTTTATATGAGCTCAATTGAAAAGATAAATCAAGTATATTATCATAAAAATGAAGCTAATTTAGACTCTGCACCATGACCGAGCGCGTGTTCTCTCGTGTGCCACTTGTGGGGTTATAGCTGAGAAGTGGGATCTGAAGAAGCCGACCAGCAAGGAATGACAATCTCTGGAATTGAGTGAGGGACTGGAATCCAAGAGTGAGCAAAGCAAGCGCCATTGTCTCCTCTCAGACCCCACCCCCACATACAGCATCACTACCCAGCGACTGGGCTGTCCCGCCCTGGGGAACACCTGAGGCTCCACCCCTCACTACGTAACAGCCGTGACTAGACAAAAAAAAATCAGAAATGAAAATGGCTCAAACCGGAGAACAAATCAAAGCTCCAGAGCCAATTTATCTAAGCGACTAAGAGATTGCCAACCTATCAGAGGCACAATTCAAAACCCTGCTGATCAGGATGCTTACAGGATTGGTTGATTTTGCTCACAAATTAGATGAAAAAATGAAGGCTACAATAAGTGAAATGAAGAAAGATGCATGGGGAACCAACAGAGATGGGAGGAAAACTGGGACTCAAATCAATGGAGTGGACCAGAAGGAAGAAACAAACAACCAAACAAAAAACAAGGAAGAAACAAGAATTAAAAAAATGAGGAGAGGCTTAGGAACCTCCAGGATATCTTAAAACGTTCCAACATCCAAATGAGAGGGGTACCAGAAGGGGAAGAAGAAGAGCAACCAGTGGAAAACTTATTTGAACAAATAATAAAGGAGAACTTCCCCAATCTGGCAAAGGAAAGAGTCTTCCAGGAAGTCCAGGAAGCTCAGAGAGTCCCAAAGAAGTTGGACCCAAGGAGGAACACACCAAGGCACATTATAATTACATTACCCAAGATTCAAATGGAGGAGAGAATTCTAGAAGCAGCAAGGGATAAGGGGACAGTCACCTACACAGGAGTTCCCATCAGACTGTCAGCGGATTTCTCAAAAGAGACCTTACAAGCAAGAAGAGGCTGGAAAGAGGTATTCCAAGTCATGAAAATCAAAGACCTACATCCAAGATTGCTCTATCCAGCAAAACTTTCATTTAGAATGGAAGGGAAGATAAAGTGCTTCTCAGATAAGGTCAAGTTAAAGGAGTTCATCATCACCAAGCCCTTATTATATGAAATGTTAAAGGGACTTATCTAAGAAAAAGAAGATAAAAAATATGAACAGTAAAAAGACAG
>PVKU01012071.1:0-38363 GCA_004027475.1 Anoura caudifer
TATAGAGCCCTTCATCCCAAAGAAACTAAATACACTTTCTATTCAAATGTACATGGAACATTCTCAAAGATAGACCACATGATAGGTCATAAAACTAACCTCATCAAATTCAAGAAAATTGAAATCATACCAAGCATCTTCACCAACCACAAGGGACTGAAGCTAGAAACCAACCCCAAGGGGAAAAACACAAAGCCCTTAAAATCATGGAGATTGAATAGTATGCTATTAAACAATGAATGGGTCAAGAATGAAATTAGGGAGGAAATCAAAAAGTTTCTGGAAACAAATGAAAATGAACACACAACAACCCAAAACTTATGGGACACAGCAAAGGCAGTCCTTAGAGGAAAGTTCATAGGAATACAGGCCTACCTAAAAAAGACAGAAACATCTCAAACAAACAACTTAACTCTACGCCTACAAGAACTCGAGGATCAACAGCAAAGACAGCCCAGAGCAAGTAGAAAGAGGAAAATAACTAAAATCTGAGCAGAATTAAATAACATAGAGACTAAAAGCACAATTCTAAAGATCAATGAATCCAGGAGCTGGTTTTTTTAAAAGATAAACAAAATTGACAAGCCTTTAAGCAGGCTCATCAAGAAAAAAAGAGAGAGGACCCAAATAAACACAATCAGAAATGAAAGAGGAGAGATTACAACTGATACCACAGAAATACAAAGGATTGTAAGAAATTACTATGAAGAACTGTATGCTAAGAAATTTGAAAACTAGGTGAAATGGACATGTTTCTAGAAAAATATAATCTCCCAAACTCAATGAAGAAGAAACAGAAAGTCAAACAGACCAATAACAGCAGATGAAATAGAAGCAGTAATCAAAAAACTCCCGACACACAAAAGCCCTGGACCAGATGGTTTCACATGAGAATTTTACAAAGCATTTAAGGAAGAGCTAACCTCTATCCTTCACAAACTTTTTGAAAAAATCCAAAATGATGGAAGACTCCCAAACTCTTTTTATGAAGCCAGCATCATTCTAATCCCCAAACCAGATAAAGACATAACAAGGAAAGAAAACTTCAGGCCCATATCGCTGATGAACATAGATGCTAAAATCCTCAATAAAATACTGGCAAACCGCATCCAACAACACATTAAAAAGATCATACATCATGACCAAATGGGATTCATCCCAAGGATGCAAGGATGGTTCAACATATGCAAATCAGTAAATGTAATACATCACATAAACAAAACCAAAGACAAAATCACATGGTCATATCAATAGATGCAGAAAAAGCATTAGATAAGGTACAGCACCCGTTTATGATAAAAAACACTCAGCAAAGTGGAAATTGAGGGAGCATTCCTCAACATAATCAAGGCCATATATGAGAGACCTACAGCCAATATTATACTCAATGGTCAAAAGCTAAAATCTTTTCCACTAAGATCAGGAACAAGACAAGGGTGTCCACTTTCACCACTTCTATTCAATATAGTATTGGAAGTATTGGCCACAGCGATTATACAAGAAAAGGAAATAAAAGGCATCCAAATTGGAAAGGAAGAAACAAAACTATCATTATTTGCAGATGACATGATAGTGTACATAGAAAATCCTATAAGCTCAGCCCAAAAGCTGCTGGACATAGTAAATGAATTTGGCCAAACAGCAGGATACAAAGTCAATATCCAAAAATCAAAGGCATTTTTGTATACAAACAATGAAACAGCAGAAGCAGAAATCAAGAAAAAAATCCCATTTGATATACCAAAAAGAATAATAAAATACCTAGGAATAAACCTAACCAAAGACATAAGGGATCTGTATGCAGAAAACTACACAACATTGAAGAAAGAAATCAAGGAAGACACAAACAAATGGAAACATATACCATATTCATGGATCGGAAGAATTAACATCATCAAAATGTCCATACTACCCAAAGCAATTTACAGATTCAATGCAATAACTATTAAATTACCAATGGCATATTTCACAGACATAGAACAAACACTTCAAAAATTTATTTGGAGCCATAAACGACCTCGAATACCTGCAGCAGTTTTGAGAAAGAAGAGCCAAGTAGGAGGGATTACAAAACTTGATACCAAACTGTATTACAACCCCACTGTAATCAAAACAGCCTGGTACTGGCACAAAAATAGACACATGGACCAGTGGAATAGAATAGAGAGCCCAGAAGTAAACCCATTTCTCTATGGTCAATTAATATTTGACAAAGGAGGCAACAACATAAAATGGAGTAAAAGTAGCCTCTTCAACAAGTGGTGTTGGGAGACCTGGACAGCTACATGCAAAAAAAATGAAGCTTGAACACCAACTTACACCATACACAAAAATAAATTCAAGATGGATAAAAGATTTAAATATAAGCCATGACACCATTAAAGTCCTAGAGGAGAACATAGGCATGAAAATCTCAGACATTTCACGCAGCAACATTTTTACTGATATGTCCCCTAAAGCAAGGACATAAAGGAAAGAATAAACAAATGGGATCTCATCAAAATGAAAAGCTTCTGTATGGCTAAAGAAAACAGTATTAAAATAAAAAGAGAACCAACTATATGGGAAAATATATTTGCCAATGATACCTCAGACAAGGGTTTAATCTCCAAAATATATAAAGAACTCACATGACTCCACTCTAACAAGATAAGCAACCCAATTAAAAAATGGGCAAAGGACTTGAACAGACACTTCTCCAAAGAGGACATACAGAAGATCCAGAAACACAGGAAAAGATGCTCCATATCGCTAGCTATCTGAGAGATGCAAATTAAAACCACAATGAGATACCACCTCACACCAGTCAGAATGGCCATCATAAACAAAACAACAAACAGGAAGTGTTGGAGAGGTTGTGGAGAAAAGGGGACCCTAGTACACTGTTGGTGGGACTGCAGACTGGTACAGCCACTATGGAAAGCAGTATGGAATTTTCTAAGAAAACTAAAAATGGACCTACCTTTTGACCCAGCAATTCCACTGCTAGGATTATATCCTAGGAACCCTGAAACACCAGTCCAAAAGAACCTATGCACCCCAATGTTCATAGCAGCACAATTTACAATAGCCAAGTGTTGGAAGCAACCTAGGTGCCCATCAGTAAATGAATGGATCAAGAAGCTATGGTACATTCACAGAATGGAATTCTATGCAGCAGAAAGAAAGAAGGAGCTCCTACCCTCCTTCTGCGACAGCATGGGTGGAACTGGAGAGCATTATGCTAAGCAAAATAAGCCAGGAGGTGAAAGACAAATACCATATGATCTCACTTTTAACAGGTTCCTAATTAACAGAACAAACAAACAAACATAATATAACCAAAGACACTGAAATTGAGAACAAGAAAGAGAGGGATAGGAATATCCAGGGAAAAGGGGAAGGGATTAGAGCAACAAGTATGAAAGGCATATGGACAAAAGCTAGTGGGGGTGGAAATGGGAGGGAGCTGGAGAGGGCTGGGGCGGAGGGACGGGATGGGAGTAGAAAACAGAAAACTGTATAAGAACAACAATTAAAATAAAATTTAATAAAAAAAAGATAAGTTGGCATGCTTTATTCTGTACTTTGGTCTATTACATAATGAAAATTTAATATTCATAATAATATCCAGAAAGCAGAAGGGCTGCCTATGGGCATTTGAGAAGCAGGACAAGTGGATTTGAAGAAATGTGGCATTGTCCCTTGCAATCAGGAAAAGACCCATACCAAATGCCATAAATCAAGCAAGAACTAGATAATTACTCTTTGAAGAACTTTCTGTAATCTACCTCAATTTAATTCAGGCTTGAATACTTAGAAATTTTCTGAAATATCAGCTCCTTTTCAATTCAGACTTGAAACCTCAGAATCCAATAAAATAAAACATTTAGAAATATCTCCAAAGCCTGGAACTCAACAAATTAAAAGTAAAACCACTAAAACTATGTGATCATTTAAATATCACTTAGCAAAATCACTTAACAAAATTTAATGCCCATTAATTATATTTTTAAAAAGTCTAAAATGAGGTATAGAAGGGAACTTCCTCAAACTGATCATCTATAAACAAAGCCAAAAGTGAATATTGATGTTTTGCTTTCTCCCTAAGTTGGAGAAGACAGCAAAGATACATGCTCCCACCACTCTATTCAAAATTGTACTTGAAATGTTAACCATTTGTATTAAAGCAAGAAGAAAAGCCATAAAGCTTATAAAGAAATAAGTAAAACTGTCTCTGTTTGCAGAAGACAGAATGGTTTATTTGGAAAATCCAATGAGATGTATAAAACAACCACTATAACTTAGATGAGTATTCATCAAAGTCTAGGATACAAGAGTCAATCATAGTTTTAATACTAGCATAAACAATTGGAAAAGAAAAACTTTAAATTTACATGAGTCCATGGAATTTACAATTCAAATATCAAGCATAATAGAAATCAATTTTAATCCAAATATTAACTGGGTTAAAAATTGGGTTAGGACTTCCAGCCAAGATGGAGGCATAGGTGGACACACTGTGCCTCCTCTCACAACCAAGATTAAGGACAACAAAAATACAGAGCCAAAAACAACCCAACCAGAACAGATAGAAAATTGAATTGTACAGAAGTCTGACAATGATTTACCCAGACCGGTAAGAGTGGTGGAGTCAGCAGCCAGTGGAGAGGGGTCATGGCAGGAAAAGGCAGAGGCTGGTGGTCCCAGGCGCGTAGGCAGTGGTTGGTACACCCAAGGCACACAGGCGGTTACCAAGCACAGGGAGGTAACAAGCAGACTAAGCGAGGTACACAAGGCAGCTGACCAAAGTCACACATTCACATGCAGATAAACCAGGAGAAAATGGGTGCCAAAACAGACTACACAATGCAGGGCCCCAGCGCCAGAAGATAAAGCCTAAAAGCATTGATTGAAAACACTTGTTGGGGTTGAGGTGCCGGAAGAGAATCCCAGCCTCACAGGAGAGTTCGTTAGAGAGACCCACAGGGTCCTAGGATGTATACAAGCCCACCCACACAAAAATCAGCAGCATAAGGGCCCAATTTGCTTGGGGAAAGCGGCAGAAGGGACTGGAATCTGAGAGAGAGTGCAGCAAGTGCCATTGTTCCCTCTCAGACCCCGCCCCCACATCCAGCATCGCAACCCAGTGACTGGGTTGCCCAACCCTGGTGAATACCTAAGGCTTCATCCCTCACTACCTAACAGCCACGAGACCAGACCAACAAAACAAAACAAAACAAAACAAAAAATGGCTCAAATGGGAGAACAGGTCAAAGCCCCAGAGCTAATTCATCTAAGCGAGCAAGAGATAGCCAACCTATATCAGATGCACAGCTCAAAACACTGGTGATTAGGAAGCTCACAGAATTGGTTGATTCTGGTCACAAATTAGATGAACAAATGAAGGCTACAGTAAGTGAAATGAAGAAAAACACACAGGGAACCAATAGTGATGGGAGGAAAACTGGGACTCAGATCAATGGAGTGGACCAGAAGGAAGAAAGAAACAACCAAACAGAAAACAAGAAAGAAACAAGAATTCAAAAAAATGAGGAGAGGCTTAGGAACCTCCAGGACACCTTTAAATGTCCCAACATCCTAATTATAGGGGTACCAGAAGGGGAAGAGGAAGAGCAACAAGTGGAAAACTTATTTGAACAAATAATAAAGGAGAAGTTCCCAATCTGGCAAAGGAAATAGACTTCCAGAAAGTCCAGGAAGCTCAGAGAGTCCCAAAAAAGGTGGACCCAAGAAGGAACACACCAAGGCGCATCATAATTACATTAGCCAAGATTAAAATGAAGGAGAGAATTCTAGAAGCAGCAAGGGACAAAGGGGTTCCCATCAGACTGTCAGCTGATTTCTCAAAAGAGACCTTACAGGCAAGAAGGGTCTGGAAAGAAGTATTCCAAGTCATGAAAGGCAAGGACCTACATCCAAGATTGCTCTATCCAGCAAACCTTTCATTTAGAATGGAAGGAAAGATAAAGCGCTTCTCAGATAAGCTAAAGTTAAAGGAGTTCATCATCACCAAGCCCTTATTATATGAAATGTTAAAGGGACTTATCTAAGAAAAAGAAGATAAAAAATAGGACAGTAAAAAGACAGCAAACTCACAGATATTAACAACCACACCTAAAACAAAAACAAAAGCAAACTAAGCAAACAACTAGAACAGGAGCAGAAACACAGAAATGGAGATCACATGGAAGGTTAGCAACAGGGGAGTGGGAGGAGGAGAGAGGGGAAAAGGTACAGAGAACAAGCAGCATAGATGGTGGGTAGAAAATAGACTGGGGGAGGGCAAGAATAGTGTGGATAAAGTAGAAGCTAAAGAACTTATGACACATGGACATGAACTAAAGGGGGGAATGTGGGTGGGAGGGGGTATGCAGGGTGGAGGGGAATGATGGGGGAGAAATGGGACAACTGTAATAGCATAATCAATAAAATATAATTTAAAAAATTGGGTTAAAAATTATAATTATATTACTCAATCAGGAAAACTTTAAATGATCACAAATCTGAAAAAGTTAATAAGTAACAAAATTTTAGAACAAATATAAAAAAGACTTCTAAGTGTACTGTCTGGTAAAGGATACAGAGGAAGCAAAAAGTCTGATTTCCTTTGCAAAGAATATATGATTTGGCAATTAGAAACAAAACAAACTCATACCAATTAGGTAACACTGAAATGTTAACTTGGATCTGTGACAGAGATTCAGAGTTTATAATACAGGAAACCTCAGCATGGACTGGAGCAGTCAGAAGGAGAGTGGGGTTTAGGTCTAATGGCAATAGCTTTCTTATACAACACTTTACTGTTTCTCAGTACTTTCAGATGTTTCCTCTTAACTCTTAAAACTGATGTGAGATAAACAGGGCTTAATACAGTCCCTATTTTATGAAATCACCTGAAATCATATATTAACTGGAAAGTGGTGGGTTATGACCAGAACTTACATCCTTCGTTTTCCAAGTGGGAAGGAAAGGACTGCATGAGTAGAACATGCAGGGAGTGAAAGTGGGGCCCGGTGGCTCAGATGTAGTACAGGGGGAACAATATATGACCAGAAAATCAAACTGGACAGGTCATGCAGAGCCTGGTGATAGCAAAATCTCTCTCTCTCTCTCTCTCTCTCTCTCTCTCTCACACACACACACACACACACACACACACACACACACAGCCAGCCAGTCACTTTTTAATGAAGAAAGGCAGTTTCGTAGTGTAGAGCCCAGATATTGGTGTCAGGCTCATAGGGGTTCCAACTTCATACCAAGCATTACTTACATGACCTCGTGCAAGCTAGTCCCACATCTGAAAAACAACCAACATTGCTCAGCACAATTGCTTCATATTCTTTTACTTAAAGAGGGCTCCCTAACTGTATGAGCTTCAGGTGCCAGGAAATCTGGATTTTTCTCTGTACTTCATAATATTAGCTACTCTTATTTCATAAGTCATAACATGGAATCTTGTCATGCTAGATGGAGTCACAAGGAAGACAGGGTAGGAAGGTCCCCAGAGTCCCTGCCCTAAAAACATATGCACTAATGCCTCTCCAAACACCAAGAAATCAGTAGGTAGTGACAGCAATAGTAAATACTTGTAGAACTGAGCAGATTCTCACCAGAATTTCTACAGAATTTTCTCAGTCATTCAGTGCTCAGATACACTTAAAAGGAGAAAAATTCTAAAACATTAAGTGCCAGGTTCCTCTCAATCAAAACAAATTTTGCTGTGTGCCAATGTCCTCCAGGCTGCACAGATCTATCTAGGTGCCAGCAACCAGAGCACCATATTTCGAACTGGTTTGGTGAATTCTGTTACACACAAGATAAACTAGCCATTTGATTGGAATTAGAGCTAAATATCCACAGGATGTGGCTCTACTCACAGCAATGGTAATTATTTAATGGAAATTAGCTTTTCTGAAGCTCCAGGCTTAATTCTTTACACACAGAACTCCATAGGAATACTGTACAATTCAACTCTTTTATGTGTCAGAAAACTAAGAGCCTCTCAAAGAGGCTAAGAGCCTTGAACAGGTAACACAGCAACAAAGTGACAGAGCTAGGATGTGAGTCTGCACCCTGAGCCCCACACCACTCTGCCTCTCAAAGTGGGACAGAATGAGAAACTATGGAGCCGAAGGTGACCACCAGCACTCACACAACCCAGGCCCCCTGTGTTGAGACTTTATATAAAATGGCACATTGTGGCAGAACCAGAGTCACAATAGAAAGAATGGACCCTCTGCCCTCTGACTCTCAGACTCAAGGTCTTTAGAATTCTTCCATCATCTCTACCCCCACTGTCAAGGAGAAAGCTTCCTCCCCATGCTCCTGCACCTGTCACAATGACCAGTCTTGGACACTACCTCATAATGTTGTTCAGAAGGCCAGTGCTCAATCTTCTGACTCAAACTGTCCAAAAGGACATTTGCTGAGCCCCTGGCTCTTTGCAAAGAAAGGTGAGCTAAGGGTAAGAAGTAGTTGTTTATGTAAATTTCAGGTTTTGAAACAACTACAGTCAGAGACCTGGTAGACACAGGTGAGTAAGACCAAAACAATAACAAAACGCCCTTTATTTGAGATCACAGCAATTGCTTAATTATATACTGCATTATGTTATGATGTTGCTGGGGTTTCCAGCCTCCAATAACTTGTTGAGCTTCCAGGTCTTTCTCTGGGTGTGACCCTCGGAACCTGGCCACCAGCTGAATGCTTTCCACTTGAACTGCAGGTCCTCTGGCCTTGTCAATGAGGTAATCCAGCAAACAGAGGCTGGAAGAAGTCCAGCACCCCAAGTTAATGTAACAATCAAGAAACCTTTAGTTTGGTAGTAATACTCTTCCTGTCTCAAAAAAAAAATGTTGGTTTCTTTTATTTTCTTTCTAAACAAAAAATGCTTTCTTCTCTGTTATTTGGTCACTCAACAAGGAAAAGGAACTATTTCTGTTCTTTGTCATTTGATGTTTATTTAGTGTACAGAGGTAGAGTCCATGCCTGTGTAAAATCCTGTGCATAAACTGGAAATTCTGGCTTCTGAAGGGGTCTGTTCATTTCATTTTCATTTTATTTTGGGATATGGAGATTTTCTTTTCACTGATTGTCAACAGAATGATTAATATTGCAAAGGGGATGGGATTTTTTGTTTGGATGTTTTAGGGTTGTTGGTGTTTTCTCTCTCTCTCTCTCTCTCTCTCTCTCTCTCCCTTTTTTTTTTTTTTTTACTTTAAAAGAACTGCAAAACTGTGTTAGAGAAGAAGGCTTAAGGTTCATATTTTTTCTGTTCCCTTTCTTATTTTAGAAAAATGTGCTAAAGGAAAGCTGAATACAATATCTTTAAATAAAAATGTATTAGTAGGATAAGGTGATTTTGGACAATGCTGTCAGGTATGTCAGTAAGAAATAAAAGTAAATAACACAGAAACATTACTTCAAAAATTTTTAATTGTAAAGTTGATCCCTAGACATTTTAATCCACATTCTCTAAAATGATCACCAACAGTGCAGAGTAAAAATCCTCTATATTTCTTTGTATCCATGGATAAAGAATAAAAGGATTTTAAAACAAAAGAAAAAAATGAAGCATCATCAAATTATGTATTTGGAATATACTAAAAGTTAATTTAGTGGTTGAATAAGCAGTTGAGATTTTTTAAGTGAAAAGTACACAGTTTAAACCAAAAAAAAGAAAATAACTGGAAAATCTAATTTCATACAGACAGTATGCTACAAAGAATAAAATTTCTCCACGTGATAAAATTATGACCAATGTAGTAATAGCACTGGGCTAGGAGTGAAAAAAATAAGTTTTATTTCCATTTCTACTACCAAGTCAACGTGTAGCTTTGGCCTTGAACTATCTGGACTGGAGTTTCCTTATCTGTAAAAGAGGCAACTCAACTTGATGATATCTAAGGCCACTCACAGAAATATGAATCTATTGTCACTTACATTTTTATCAGTCAGTTTACTTTTTGCTTACCTTTTATTTAAACCTTTAACAGTTGAGAATATTCTGATGGAGGTACAAAAATATATGCTACTCACTTATTCTCCCAGTCACATTTTTTATAATCTCAGCAAACATTGCATTTTCTGGTTTTGGCAAAGCACAAAGACCATCAAATGCTATGGACACTGGAAACTGTCCCTCTGGGTACAGGAGCCATGTAGCTCTTCTTCTTCCCCTTGACATCCCTTCTTACTAGAAACCATCTTGTCCATCTCAGTGTCTCAACAGCCCTTTCTCTTTTAAAAAAAATATTTTACTGATTTATTTTTAGAGAGAAGGGAAGGCAGGGAGAGAAACATGGATCCATTGCCTTTCATGCACCCCCAACTGGGTACCTGGACTGCAACCCAGGCTTATGCACTGACCAGGAATTACTCTGGCAACCTTTCAGTTCATGGGCTGGAGCTCAATCCACTGAACCACCCTAGCCAAGGTTCCACAGCCCTTTCAAAAAATGTTTTAGGTTAATAGAATATACCATGCACAGATATAACTACTACCTGAGACTGAGGGTGGCAGGTGCCATAATTCAGGTGCAAGTTCTTGCTTGTTATGGGAGCTACAAACCATTTGTTTACATTTCCTTACCTGAAGGGATTTCAGCTAGCCTATAGAATAGCTCTGCTTTCCTCTCATCAAGACCTAAACTGTTTAACATTCCTGCACCACACCTAAACTTCTATATCAGGTTTATTCCACTTTCTTCCACCCTGTGCACTTCTCTCTGTTTTGACCCAACCAAGTGCCATACCCAGGAAATCAATTGGCACAGAGAAGCTGAGGAGCTGAGGAGAAGGGGCAGGGGGCCTTGAAGACCAGTCAAATAAGCAGATTAACATAGAAAAAAACAACAGATTTATAGCTGAAATTTTTACTTATTGTGGTGAGCTGAAATATATTACCCACCCCCTGAAAATTCATATGTTGAACTCTTAACTCCTAGTACTTCAGACTGTAGCCTTTTTTTAGAGTGGGTATTTAAAGAAATGACTAAGTTAAAATAAGACTATTAGGGTAAAAGTCCTAATTTAATCTGACTGAGTGATTTATAAGAAGAGAGACGAGGACACAGTCATGAACAGAGAACAGACCATGTGAAGACACAAAGAGTAGATGACTATCTACAATCCAAGAAGAGAGACTTCAGAAGAAATGCAGCCTGCCCACTACTTGATTTCAGCCTGTAGAAATATAAGGAAATAAATTTCTGTTGTTTAAACCCGTAGTACTTTGGCCTTGGCAGGTGCCCAGATTGGTTGGAGCATCCTCTGGGGCACTAATAAAAAAAAAAAAAAACTAATAAAAAAAAAGATTTCAGGTTGGATTCCTGGTCAGGGCACATACCTAAGTTGCAGGTTTGATCCCCGGTTAGGGTGCATATAGGAGGTAGTTAATTGATCTTTCTCTTTCTCTCTCTCTTCCTCTTTCTTCTCTACCATCCTTCATTTCTCTAAGCATGTCCTCCCATGAGAATTAAAAGTAAAATAAATAAATAGGACTTCCAGCCAAATGGAGGCATAGGTAGATACACTGTGCCTCCTTGCACAGCCTAAAGAAGGACAACAACAAATTTAAAAACAAAAACAACTGGAACTGACAGAAAATCTAACGTATGGACATCCAACAACCAAGGAGTTAAAGAAGAAACATTCATCCAGACTGGTAGGAGGGACGGAGACAGGCAGTGGGGGTGGACAGGACTTGCGGCAAGGAGGCAGCTGGCAGAGGGGAGGGTCCCACATTTGCTTGCAGATAAACTGGGAGGAACAACTGGGGAATGAGACAGACTGAGCAACCCAGGGTTCAAGCATGGGGAAATAAAGCCTTAAAACCTCTGACTGAAAAAACATGTGGGTGTTGTGGCAGCAGGAGAAACTCCCAGCCTTACAGGAGAGTTCATTGGAGAGATTCACAGTGTCCCAGAACATATGCAAACCCACACATCCAGAAATCAACACTAGAAGAGCCCAATTTGCTTGTGGGTAGTAGAGGAGGTGACTGAAAGCCCACCGAGAGCTGAACAAGTGGCACTGTTCCCTCTCAGATCCCTCCCCCACATACAGCACTACAACACAGTGAAGTAGGTGGCCCAACCCTGGCAAACGCCTAAGGCTCTGCCCCTTACTATGTAAGAGGTGCACCAAGACAAAAAGAAATGGCCCAAATGAAAGAATAGATCAAACCTCCAGAGAAAATACAACTAAGCAATGAAGAGATAGCCAGCCTATTAGATGCAGAGTTCAAAACAGTGGTAATCTGCATGCTTACAGAAATGGTTGAGTATGGTTGCAAAATAGAAGAAAAAGTGAAGGCTATGAAAAGTGAAATAAAGGAAAATATACAGGGAATCAACAGTGGTGGGAAGGAAATCAGGACTCAAATCAACAATTTGGAGCAAAAGGGAGAAAAAACATACAACCAGAACAGGATGAAGAAACAAGAATTCCAAAAAATGAACAGAGGCTTAGGAACCTCCGGGACAACTTTAAATGTTCCAACATCCAAATCATAGGGGTGCCAGAGGAGAAGAGGAAGAGGAAGAAATTGAAAGCTTATTTGAACAAATAATGAAGGAGAACTTCCCCAATCTGGCAAAGCACATAGACTTCCAGGAAGTCCAGAAAGCTCAGAGTCCCAAAGAAGTTGGACCCAAGGAAGCACAAACCAAGG
The DNA here is from genome assembly GCA_004027475.1 of Anoura caudifer. NCBI lineage: Eukaryota > Metazoa > Chordata > Mammalia > Chiroptera > Phyllostomidae > Anoura > Anoura caudifer. Next base: position 12,680 of record PVKU01012071.1, read on the forward strand.
CACATCATAATTAATTTAACCAACATTAAAGATAAGGAGAGAATCTGGAAGTCCTGGCCAAGATGGAGGCATAGTTATAAACCCTTCATTTCCTCACACAACCAAAATGAGGATAACAACCAATCTAAAATCAATAAACGACCAAAAGCACCAGAAAAATCAAACTGCATGGAACTCCGACAACCAAGGATTAAACAAAAAAGCAACCAGAACAACCAGACCAGTAAGGCGGTGGACTGCACAGGCCAACTCAGAAAAGGCAAAAAACTGTACTTGAACAACAATAAAAAAATAAAAATATGCAAAATCAATGAATATAAAAATTTTTAAAAAGAAAAGAAAAACCATTGAGAGGCTGCAGACCACGGGGGTGGGGCTGGCTGTCGAGCTCCACTGGCTACGTGGGAAGGGCTCCTTAAGGGAAAAACTGAGATTCAGAGATGACTGTGGACTACTGCTGGGGTTGCCTCAGTGGGAGAAACTTCCAGTCTCACACAAGACTTCATTGAAAAGTGCACTAGAGACAAGCAGGCAAGCTGCACTATTCCCTCGCTGGCCCCTCCCCCACAAGCAGCACTGCAGGCAGCAAGGAGGGTTGCCCTGCCTGGGTGAATACCTAAGGCCCCGCCCCCTTACAACTTCTCAGCTGCCACAAGACAAAGAAATATGGTCCAAATGAAAGAACAGAGCAAAGCCTCAGAAACAGAACTAAGTGAGGAGAAGATCGCCAATCTATCTGATGGAGAATTTAAAGCCCTGGTAATCAAAATGCTCACAGATCTGATTGAGCTTGGTCAAAAAATGAAAAAAACAAATGAAGGATACCCAAAGTGAAATAAAGCAAAATATTTAGGAAACCAATAGTGACAGGAAGGAAACCAGGACTCAAAGCAACGATTTGGAACGAAAGGAAAAAATAAACATCCATACAGAACAAAATGAAGAAAAAAATTCAAAAAAGTGAAGAGAGTTTTACAAACTTCTGGGACAACCTGAAATGTTCCAATATCCAAATTATAGAGGTGCCAGAAGGAGAAGAACAACAGCAAGAAATTGAAAACTTATTTGAACAAATAATGAAGGAAAATTTCCCCAATCTAGCAAAGGAAATAGACTTCCAGGAAGTTCAGGAAGCCCAGAGAGTCCCAAAGAAGTTGGTCAGAAAGAGGAACACACCAAGACACATCATCGTTAAGTTACCCAAAATTAAAGAAAGATAAAGAGAAAAACTTAAAAGGAGCAAAGGGAAAGGAGAGAGTTACCTACAAAGAAGTGCCCATAAGGCTATCAGCTGATTTCTCAAAAGAAATCTTACAGGCAAGAAGGGGCTGGAAAGAAGTATTTGAAGTCATGAAAGGCAAGGACCTACATCCAAGATTACTCTATCCAGCAAAGCTTTCATTTAAAATGGAAGGGCAGATAAAGTGCTTCTCAGATAAGGTCAAGTGAAAGGATCTCATCATCACTAAGCTGTTATTATATGAAACATTAAAGGGACTTATCTAAGAAAAAGAAGACCAAAAATATGAACAATAAATTGACAAAAAACTCACAACTATCAACAAATGAACCTAAAAGAAAAGAAAAACAACAAAAACAAAAACTAAGCAAATGACCAGAACAGGAACAGAATCACAGAAATGGAGACCCCATGGAGGGTAATCAGCAGGGAGGTGGAGTGGGGAGAATGGGGAAAAAGGAACAGGGAATAAGAAATATAAATGGGCCCTGGCTGGTGTGGCTCAGTGGATTGAGTGCTAGCCTGTGAACCAAAGGGTCACTGGTTTGATTCCCAGTCAGGGCACATGCCTGAGTTGCAGACAAGGACCCCAGCAAGGGGTGTTCAAGAGGCAACCACACATTGGTGTTTCTCATCACCCCTCTTTCTCCTTCCCTTCCCCTCTCTCTAAAAATAAAATAAATAAGTTCTTTTAAAAAAGCATAAATGGTAGGTACAAAATAGACAGGGGGAGGTTAAGAATAGTGTAGAAAATGTAGAAGCCAAAGAACTTATATGTATGACTCATAGCCATGAACTAACAGGTGTGGAAAGCTAGTGAGAGGGGGGCTGCAGGAGGAGGAGAATAAATGACGGGGGGAGGGACAACTGTAATAGCATAATGAATAAAATATATTTAAAAAAATTATAATCTGTGGTACCAAATATTTGTCTTAATGAAGTTAACTTTCAGGGTATTTTGAAGGATCCAGAAGAGTGTCAGGGTTATTATTACTCATTTACCAATTGACTCTCCTAAAACTCAAAAGATTCTTTTCTCTGGGGACTACCCTCATGATGCCTGGGCTCAGATGGGAAACTAAACCGCTGTTCAGTGGATGACCTGCAGAGTCAAAATCAGAGCAAAGACAATAGAATTATTTTTAAGATGGCTTCTTATTACAAGACTGGAAAGTGGGTTGGCTTATAATAGGTGCTCAATAAACACTTGTTCAATGAGTAAGTAAAGTCTTTGAGAGCCTGATGAATTCCCTTCTCCATGCTGAGGATCTTTTTACCCAAAGGATTAGTCTATACTCAGAGCTTCCTCCTGCTTTTTTAGAGATCTCCCTTCTTTCAGACTCTAAAAATGCTCAAGTTTTCTCTCAGATCCTTTCTGAGCTACATTCCCCTTCTCTTTTCAGTAATAAAAATCTCAGAGATTGCATTTCAAAGGACAGCATAGTTTTGCCTCTAGAGAGATTTCTGACAAATGGTAATTGTCCTGTAACATGTAGGCCAGTGCAACAGCTGGCTGGGCACAGAAGTGATCCTCAGAGCTGCTTCATCCTTTTCCCAAGGTCAGTTTTTCTCTGTAAGGATAACAGCACTAACTGATGCAATTTACAAAGCATATTAATGGACATTATCTCATCATTCAATCTTCATGACAAGCCAGCATGGGAAGTTCTATTAGCAAAGATGCACCTCAGGAAGGTAAGACAATTTCAGTGAACAGATGTAGTGTTCACTGACTCGTTCTCACAGCCTCTTCCACCATTTTACACATGAATTATGTACAATAATGAATTATAAAAACACAAAAAGCATTTTGAGGATTTCATAGAGCTGGTAAGAAAATCTGACTATCTTTCATCACCTGGGAAGAGTATTAGCACATGGGTGGCATGAATCCAACCATCTCTCCTGCATCCACAAAGACATACTAACCATACACACCACCTTCCAGCTGGGCTGGACACCACCTCTCCCACACAGACTCTGCAGTGCACTATGCCATTTCCATATCTAAGTAAATGTTTGTGAGAGAGCCTGACTGGCTCTGATCAACTGTTCAGATATTTATTTGTACATTTTGATGTTGAAGATAATCTGCTGACTAGGTTTAAAGTTTGTTCATAAATGCCCTTTCTGATATTTTATCATCATGTTTTCTTGTTCCAGGCTGGTAGGCAACAACAGCTTCTTCATAAATGTCCAAAATAATTTTTACCAAGCCAAGCCTGAACCAGTAGCTGGTGCATTGGACCAACCCAAAAGCCTCCTACTGCGGGCTGCTGGCAGCAGTAAAGGAAGACATTTACTGCCTCTTGTCAGATGCATTTCATCTTCGCACGAAGCTCTCACACCCAGGTCCTAAAAAGAGCTGCCAATCCCAAACACTTGGGGAGAGAATGATTTTTTTTTTTCCACTTCTAAACTTGAATCATGTAATACAAACAGCACTAGCATATGCAAAGCCCTTAGCTGCAGTTCCCATGCTGAGTTGAGCTGCCTGCTGTCTTCCTGACCTCAGCACCACCCAGAGAACTGCTGAAAGCTCTTGTCATCTCAGATGGGCTCTTCTGTTGAACAACAGTCTTTGAAAAACAGCATTCACAGAGCATCTGGAGCTAGGAGAGAGGGCAGGTTAGAAGGCAAAGAATGTGAATTCATAAAACTGCATTTGTTCCTGAGGTCAGCATCCAAAAAAGAAACATGTTGACTTCTTACAAATGGAAGACTGGATTTAGCCAATCTCTTCAGGTGTACACAGCCAACCCTAGCAGTACTCTAGGCATGATAAAACTACTACAAGAGTGCCACTACCACCACACCCATGCATGCACAGGCACACTGATACTACACACACACACACACACACACACATAGACATGCACATCCCAACCACCTCTCATTGACCATCCTAATGGGCTCTTTCTCAATCCAAACTATGCTTACTTACTATTTGACCCTAATTGGATTTTAAGATACTTGAATGTTTAGACTGAAGTTTTTTCTAAAATTATATTTCTGTCTCAAGATAGAGCCATCAGAAGAAAATGGCCCCATGGGACTGAGTGGCCAGGTTTAGTTGCCACCAGCATAAGGAATAGGTTGAATTCAAATGTAGACATTGAAATAATCCACAAAATAGAACAAAGATCACAGTCCTCCTCCATATAAGTGATGGTCATTGACACCTTAGGGGGGAAAAACTAAGAAAGAGAAAGACTAAACACCCAAACTAAACTTAATAAAACATCTTTAGAATCATTTTCACTTTATTTTCCTTGTTGACATAAGCTTCACCAGAAACTTCCTGGAACCATGGCCTCTCCACCACAGTAAAAAAACTACTCTCAATTCAGTTGTTTTGGGATTTGCTGCAATTGATATCAAAATACAGAACAAAGGAAAGACAAATAAAAAGAAGCCAAAGTTTCAAGAAAATAGCAAGACAGAGGTTACACTTCCTATAATGGCAGCCAAGATAAAATTTCCTAAACTTTTTCTTGGTGTCTATGAAAGAAGGAAGAGATCACAAACTCTCAGTTTTTGGCTGAGATCCATGGTGTAATGGTAATAGAATTTCCAAATCAGTGAAGGTTTGAGGGTAATCCTGTTTAACTTCCTATTTTTAAAGAGGAGAAAAATGAGATCCAGAAGACTGAAACAACTCATTTAAGGTCACTAAGGCAGTTCATGGCAAAACAGGGCTTAAAGCCTTGTTTTCTTGTCTCCTCTTCACGGACTTGCAGAATCCCACAGTGGGAGGAACTGCCCAGTCCAACCTTTGTTACCACACCTGCACGAGGTAAGGGACTAGTTTGCCCCTGAGCTCTGGCTGTGGTTGGGGGGGAGTGTAAGACTGACTTCTTCTCTTCCCAGGGGAGTCTGTCCTGACTTGGACATCTCTGAATATTAAAAATCTCTTAGTTTCCACCCCCCAGTGCTCATGGTGTCAGCTCCTTTTGCAAGCTGATCTCCATGCTTTGGATATACTTTGTCCTTGTCTTCTGAAATGCATGGCCCAAAGCTGAATGCCAATAATCCCAAAATAATTACACCATCCTAGAAAAGAGAGGGTAATTCAGCATTACAGGAGGAAACACCCTGTCATAATGAAGCCAAAGACAGACTAAGCAAACAGGTAAAATCTGTCTTCTACCATAAGCCCTAGATTCTTTTTATACTTTATCCTGCTACTCAGCCACATTGCGCTCTTGGAGTACTAGTGAAGTTAATGTTCTGAACCCAGGTAAAGACACTTGATATTACATCTTTTAACATGCCACTTTATGTTACTCAGCCTTTCTGTCTCACCTATGCTGTGAGGCCCTTTTAGGATCTTGACCCAGAATATTCTTCCAAAAGCATTTATCCTGGGTTAGGACAAAGCTGAATGGTATGGCTCAGCATGAGAATTGTCTCTCCAAGTTGCTGCTAGTCATCTCATAGACCAGCCTTTGCTGGATATAGTCACTGAACCTTTAAAGAATTGCTATCATACTGACCTCTAGGCCATATGCCTTCATTTTGTACACAAGGATAGCATCAGGAGAGACTGTGCCAAATGCTTTGCTGAGTACCCCAAGTGGCATTATTTCCTTGACCTATCGGTCTAGTGGCCCTGTCAAAAGAAACAATGGATTTGCTATAATGTGACTTATATTTATAGTTCTAGGCTTGTGCATTTACCATGATTGCCCTGTCACCCCAGCAAATATTGACAGGCATACCCCATGCCCTAATTGTCAACTCCTCCACTTAAAGTCTGAAAAACGGTTAGCTAATTTAAATGAGGGGGCTGTTTGTGACAGCACTGGAAACCACTGAGCTCTCTGGGCTCTGTCTACCCCAGAGCTCAGCTGGGCATGTTTCCAGAGAGCTGCCTGCCCTTTCCTTTGTGGGCACTCAGGAGGACAGAGGGCAGGCAGAGAGTGGTTCAGTGCTACCGCCCACACATAGTTCTACAGGAGACTGGGCAGCTTGACCACTCCTCTCCTCCAACAAAGGGTCCTCAGACCTTCATCCATCTTCAGAGTTCCTTACTTGCTCCCCTGAAACAAGCCCCGGCTGCTGCCTGCCTCTGGGTCAGCTCCCAGCTACTCGCTGGCCTGTTCTTACCTCTTGCCCAGTCTCCACAGCTGTTAACAGGAGGCATTCACTCTCCAATCTGTCTGCATGGGTTTTATGAATTTATGTCACAGAAGTAACACAGTAACAGAATAAAGCATTCCAATCAAGCTAAAGATAAAAATGCATGGAGCCTGTCTTAGACCAATTAATGTGCCACTTGTCAGTTTGGATTCCAGAGAAAAATACCTCTACCCCTTGATAGTGATGTAAGAATTCTCTGTGTTTGCAAAGCCACAAATCTTCCTGATCAGAATTCCATTTAAAATCATTACAAAGAGGTCAGTAATCTCTGCCTTCAACACAGAGGAGCTCCTTTTACATTTCTTCAGTGGTTTATTACATAAATATTGTTTTTGTCATCATTCTTTAGTGTGTAGGTGGGATCTCCAGTAGGCAGAGACAGTGATAAATGAATCTCCAGGTGTTACTGCTCTTTTAAAATTTTCTTTAACAAATAGTTATGAAGACTGATGTCATTTTCAGAAGCAGCTATTAGGGCAGACTTCTCCATTTCTTAAAGAAACATTGACACATTCAGTAGCTACAGGACATGATCTGAAGGAGATAAAACATGATGTCCATATGTTGAATCCAATACTGTCAATTCTCTTCTCCATTCCAGCAAATACTATTTGATGCTTAGAATGCAGACAGCATTGTACATGCTGTGGATTTTGCAAAGCAGGACAACATGCACTATTAATCTGACCCTTACAGCATATGGTAAGCACAGAAGTGAACTCTTTCTAATTGTTTAAAAGACTCAAACCCTGAAAATTTGAGACTTAGTCAAGACTGCCAGGCTAATTAGCAGGAAGGTTAGGACTAGAACTCCAGTTTCTTTAACCCAAGACGTAGACTATTCAGGAGAAAAACAGTGATGTGGCCTTGGCTCGTCCTGTAAGTACTCTGAATGCTGGTTTTCTTATCCTCTTTGAAATTAGCATTTGAGAACTCCACCAGACCCTAATCTCCTCAAGATCAGAGGACACACTGGTCTTGCTTTCTGTCTTCATAGGAGCTAATACAAACCCTGATAGATGATAAACTCTAGGTGGAAATGATAAATGAGTGAGCAAATGAATGAATGAATGGAAGGCATAAGAAGTCCTGCTTCAGGAAAGAAAGCTATTTAACTTTGTGGGACCCAGCATTTCAAATACCTGTATAAGAGTCCATTTTAATTTGAATACCTGTAAACTGCTTTCCTGAGAAATGCTGTCCAGAGTAGTGGCTTGTCTACAACCTGGCCCCTTTCTGGATGCTGGGCGTCTGATGCTGGGGAGATGAGGTTAAGGAAATCCAACAGGTCTTCTCCTCTAGCCATTTCCAATTTTATATATATAGCCCCAACTGACTATTCTCATACCTAAACATAAAGCTGGCTGCCTTTCTCCATCTACTAATTAACTTACAAAATGCAAATTTTTATTTCATTATTAGTCTATGAGAAAAAATAATTAAGAAAAAAAATTAGCTAGCATGTTGTCATAAGGACCTTCCAAATGGAGTCATGGAGTCATTGCATCTCCACAGAAGTGTCTGTAAATGATACTGTTGCTGAAAGATTTCAACAGTGATGAAAGGTATGTGATAGGAGCAGGGGAGTTGGTGCGCAGGAGCCACAGCCTTGAATGTCCCCTGCTGAGATGCTGTAGAGTGTGACTGAAGAACACAGCATCCCACAGCTACAAGCTGAGGGGGAAAGTGTCCTTTCCTCATAAGTCACTCACTTAGTCTGATCTGACTGCCATAACAAAATGCCACAGACAGGGTGACTTACAAAAACAGACATTTATTCTCCCAGTTCTGGCAGCTGGAAGTCCCAGGATGATAGTGAAGGCAAAAGCAGTTTCTGGTGAGAGCTCTCTTTCTGGCTTGTAGGCTATTGTCTTACTGTGTGCTCACATGGTCTTCCTTCCTCATCTCATAATCCAGTCCTATTGGATTGGAGCCCCACCCTCATGATTTCATTTTATTTTTGCCATTTCTTCACATGTCTTATGTCTAAATACAGTCATATGCAGTTAGGGCTTCAACATGTAAATCTAAGGGATACAAAAACATTCTGTCTATAACACTAGACTGTGCTGGAACAGACACTACCAGCATAGACCTGCAATGCCAACCATCTTGCAGTTATGAAACAGTCTGAGTTGAATGGACTTGACAAAAACTATGAGTGGTATTCCTAAAGGCAGTACCATCCAACCATGACTGAGCTGAGCAATGAGGAGTTGGGAGGATATTTCACACTGCTACTCCACAGCTGACATACCTGGTCCTAAGAGTTGCATTAAAGTTCAAAAACAAACAGGAATAAAAATGCCACCCTCCCCAGACAACCCAAGTGTCTATCAATGGATGAATGGGTAAACAAAATGTAGTATATATGTGTTGGGGACCACCCTGCCTGGTTTCAGGAGCTGTAACACCCCCATGGCTAAGGCTGAGTGAGCGACCTTCAGACCGTAAGCCATTAAGGAGACAAAGCTTATCTCCCTGGCAGGAGCACCACTTCTGCTCCTTTTGCTTCATCCATAACTGGCCCCCAATGCTTGATCAGTTAGCCAATGACGGGTAAGATTCCCCAAGGGGGGAACAACCTAAGCCAGGCATGATCATGTGGAGGCCCCAAGGAAGGACTTGGGGGGCTACAGCAAAAGGGGATGATGGACCCTCATCCCTCAGCTATCCTGACATAGCCTGAGTCCTCATTCTGTCTGCAAGAAGTCTCCTAATCTCTTGGTTGCCTTGGTTACCCTGCCTGACTTAAGCCTGAGACAATGCCTGTGGTGGGTGCAGCCCTGTGCTGGAAAGGGCAGATTCCCTGGGTGATCAGGCCTGAGAAAGAATACATAAAATCCTGTGAAACCTGCTTTGCTAAGAATGCTCTCAATTAAATGGTAAGGGTCAGAGCAGGAAATGAGTTTTGTTCCCCCAAGTTTTGTAGCCTTTTAGCTGACAGACTTTGACTTAGAATAAACCCTCGTAGTCCTTTATATGCTATCTATTGTTTGATCCTTACTGCCTGAAAATGATTAATGAACTTTACCTGTATTCCTGTGCAAATTAAACGCAATAAAAGCCTGTCATGGCAAGGGCATGGGTGCTCTCCTCTTGAGAGAGTGGCCAGACCACCCCTTTTCCTCCACAGGATTCGGTAGTCTGTGTGAATTTGTCTTGTATCTCATCCATAAAGCTGCAGGTACTGTGGGTGGTGCTTGCATCATATATGCACAATGAATATGTGATTCAGCCTTAAAAAGAAGGAAATTTTAACATATGTGACACGTATGATCCTTGAGAACATTATGCCCAATGAAATAAGCCAGTCTCAAAGGACAGGATTCCTTAAAATGTAGGATTCCATTTATACAAAGTACCTAGATTAGTAGATTCATAGAGATGGAGAGTACAATGGTGGTTGCCTCAGGCTGGAGGGAGAGGAGAATAGGGACTTATTGTTTAATGGACACAGAGTTTCAGTTTTGCAAGATTAAAAAAGTTCTAGATATAGATAGTGGTGATGGTTGCCTAACAATGTAAAAATACTTAACACTACTGAACTGCACCCTTAAAAATAGTTAAGATGATGCATTGCATGTCATGTATATTTTACCATAATTTAAAAAAATAACATCAGCTATTATTGGAAATAAAATGCTTCTCTCCAAAAAGTTATGTATGGCTTTATGCAGTCTCTTCAGCATTGCAAAGCAAGTTTCTTTCCTATCCTGGCAACCCAACCACAGATCGCCACTATAAATGCTGTCTCTCCTCACCAAACCTGGAATTGCTGCACTTGTGAGAAGTTGGGCTATTTCTAAGACAACAGTTTCTTTTTAAGCCTGGACTTAACTGTCCTAATGGGATAAGGGCTGTGTTCAGGCAACCGAGTTGCAGAAAACTCTCTGACGTTTTATAACATATCTTCTGACTCCAACAGCACTTTCAGCATTGTATCTAGCTATAAAAGCATCTTGGCAGAAGTTTCCAGTGACTGGCATCTTTTCACAATGTTTGCTCTCCAAATATTTTTTTTTAAACACCTCTACCCATAAATACAACACACACAAAAACATGGTGCCTTTTGAGTCATGGGACTAGAACACACACTAAGTCTGTGTAATAATCTTTATGTAAGTTGCTCCTTAGTCATTGTTAAACTGATTAGATCAATATGCAGCATGTATTTCTTTGAAAATATGGGCCTCTATAAAAACTACCATTGTGAATGGATTAAGCAATAAAAAATTTCACAATTTTCACCAAAATAAAGTTTGAAGAGATAAAAATAGATTTGTTTGGAAGCCACTCAGTGTGAAATATCAAACAGGGGATAACAAATACTTGAGGATATCAAATATCCTCAAGTCTACCATAGGCATTGACTGCTTTTAAAATTTACATATGAAAAAATATCATGGCCTATCTGACCAGCAGGGACAAATGCTGAAGTATCCTAGCAGATATCAACTTTACAAAGGAAAAACAGCATATAGACTCAACGGATAGAACATACAACTCAACCAACTAGCTTCCTTTCCTAAGCTTGATATTGGCCATACTCAACTCATTGCCACACAAAAAATATGGGTATCCATGGCTCTGTCCTATGCAGAAAGAGGTTCACAAGAAAGGCATGTGTTCTCTTGTCAGCACTCACAGTAAGAAAATTAGGAACTTTGGGGTTTTTTGCTTGCAAAGAATGAGAACAGAAGTTAATGCTGCTTCCAAATCTAATCTGATTTATTCCAAGTTCTTTACATTATAAATAAATGAAGAGAGTTGAGCCTCACAAAGCAAAGTGGAACTCTATTAGAAAGGTCCTAGAAGAGCCTGAGAGAACCAAGCATTGTCAATCCATACAAAATACACACACACTCAGACAAATACACACTCAGACACAAAGCCCACACTCAGACACAAAATACACATACTCAGACACAATACGCACACAATCAGACACACCATATACACACTCAGACACATAATACACACATTCAGATACACAACGCTCAGGCCGATACGCAGTTCAGACACAATGCACACTCAGGCACATAATATACACACTCAGACTCATTCATACCTCACACACATGCATTCACACTCATACATGTATATACACTAACACATACATACATTCACACATACTCACACATGCTTGCACACACTCAAATTCACACATACATCCTTCATTCTCAGCTGTTCTGCCCAGGTTGGTAAGTACAAGACAGGGGCACCACCCTGCCTCCCTCTGGAACCCAGCAAAGACAGAAACTGCCAATGATATCATCCTTACCCTTCAAGTCCAGACTTGCCTCCCTGCCCCTCTCAGACCTTCAGACAGTCCATCTAATTGGCAGTTGAACTGAAACCTGTGTGCTCTCCCTGACTGAAGCTTCTTCCTTCTTGAATCCAGAAACCTTAAAACTGAATCAAGAACAAATGGAATTTCATAAAATGGAATATAATTATTTTTTTGCCCATGTGACTGGAGGAGAAAAGATACATTACTACAAAGGGTAGGTCATAAGCCTTCTTAAATGCCAACCTGATTTTTTAATGTCTTATTATTTAATGATGGTATTACTCTTAAATGTCTCCAAAGGTGGACATGAGACAGAAATGTTCTCCTAGGGGCTCTTACTTGGGACATGATCTGTACTGGTTCATCTAGACTTCGCATCTCTTATCCCTAGAATTTGATGAGCTGCATGGACACATGGACTGAATCCTAAATGTACAGCATGAAATGGGGTGACTTTGACACTCCAGTGGTATCCAGCTTCCTAAACCTCTCTCCCTCCTTCAAGAAGAAAGGAAGCCATGTTATTTAATTAAGTTTATTGAGTAGAATTGTTACTATTGAATTAAGCTAAAAATTTTTGAACAGCTCTCCTTTATTGTCTCTATTCTGTGTGGGTAAGTGTGTGTGTATATGTTGGGGTGGGGGGACAGTATGTGGGTGTATGTATCTATGGCCATAGAGTGGATGAGCATATATGTTTTTCTCAAGGAAAGAGAAGGGAGGACAGGAATCTTCTGGTTGTGTTGGTGTTATAGAAATTAAAAATACAGGTATATCTATCTACCTTCCATCACCAGTTCCTTCAAGCCTCAGGGGCTGCTCAGTCCTTCTATCTAGTAAGTGGTAAATTTAAACAAATGGTTAACAAGGCCAAGAGCCTAGATAGGACAAAGAGTACTGAGAGAAAATCAGAATTTCCCAGTGAAGCATTTTGTATCAAATATTTTAAGAAGCATCACCTACAAGTCCCTTTCCCAGTGCATCCCAGAAACAGGACATACCCCAAATTTATCCTCAGCGTGAGACAGTGAACTAGGACATCTTCCTCATCTTACTAGTTCCTCACCAGGAGTAGAAAGGTGGATGAACACATCATGTGGAAAAGAGGAACAGTGATCTACACACATCTGTATAGTTAGTGAATCAAAGATAGGAGAGATTGAGTGACTACAGGAGAGGAGGATGGATTGCACTGGTGCCATGAAGGTCACCCAAACCCTCCCTTTCTCATTTCAGAGACCTGGGAAAACTACCCCCACTACCTGTCATGACTTTGCCTTCTCCTGCCACTGCCAGCTCTGCACTTAAGTAAAAACACTTCAATTAATATAATGTAAAAAAAAAAAAAAAAAAACAGATGTACATATCAAGTGTAATTTAAAGTATACTAGTTGAAAGTTAATCAGAGGAGGGCTTGGTAAAATACCCCAGGGTGTTCAGTTTTACAACAAACATTGTGGGCAGTGTCAAAGCCCTTTGAACCCTCCTCCTCCAAGTGAACTCAGGTTTTCACTCATCCTTCAAGACTGGCCTGGCTCAGGAGTAAGTGACCTTCTCATGAATCCTTCCCAAAAACTTCTCTTCATCTGGGTTCCATCAGAGCCCCACTTTTCTAGTACTGATTACATATGAGTAGTATTGTAACTGTTGGTTAATTGGCATACTTCCCTGAAATTTGGAGTTCTTTGGAAAAGGAATGTCTTATCTTTGTGTCTGAAGTTCAGTTCCTGATATTAGACAATCTAGGAAAATTATGCTGAGTATTGACCTGAATGTAGACCTGACTCAATCTATCAACAAGTATTTGTTGAGTATCTATCTTCAGCCCCCAAAAGGCAAGATACCATGGGAAATGAAGAATAAGTAGAAGATATGCTTGCTTTCTCTAAATACCTGATATCTTTGTTGTAAAGATGTACTAGGAAGGTAAAGTAAACACTGCAGGCAAATTTTTAAAGTGACCCATAGGAAAGGAAGGGGAACTTTATAAGTTGGGGAAACTCCATGGAAGACATATGAAGGCTTTAAGCACTGGGGATGTAAAAGAGGGACTTGAATTGAGAGAGAAAGTGACAGGGAAGGAATTCCATGAGTGGAAAGGGGCAGCCAACCCCAGGAATATAAGCATGATCTTTAAGCAGTCAGTCCTGTGATAAAATTCTTGCTGCACCTCTTTGCTAACTATGTGATCTTGGGTAAGTTCCTTACAAGTCCTCTGCTTCAGTTTTCTCTGTAAAATTTGGGAATGATCAAATCGTTTGTGTAAGGATTAAATGAGATAATGCATGGAAAACCTTTTGCATGTTGCAATCCAAAAGCTCTCTTTAGTATTAGCTCTTAGCATGCACCAAGCAGGAATGGGCTCAGCCTTCTCACAGGACAGGAAGACCAGTTCTGTGAGAATTGGTACTCCTTGAGAAGTGTGTGAACATTGGTTTAGAGCAATGATTTTCAACTGGGGTGCCATGAGAAATTTTTAAATCATGCAGTACCTGACTATTCAGTCAGGGCACTGTAATCTTTCCCCTTAGACTGTCAAATGAAAAATGACAACAGCCAACACAATAGCTGTCCAGTATAAATGAATAAAAATTATACCTATTTTTGTCAGATCAGCAAAAAATATATTTTTGGTGTGCTGTGGAATTTTAGTAATCAGTTTAATGTGTGCCATGAGTTGACAAAGGTTGAAAATCACTAGCTTAGAAAAATGTAGTGGGTCTGGGTTATGGAGGGCTTAGAAAACCAGCTGAGGAACTCCAACATGATGTGGGCAGAAACAGGAAGTCCCAGGCTACCCCTGGCCTCACTGAGGATAAGGAGCAGAGCCTGTGATCCTGGTACTGAGTCTCCTATTCTCACTGCTGCCTAGCAGACTGACTACCTAATAGGGCTTCCAGTAAATTAAACTTTCTGGAGTGCTCTGACTATTCTTTGGGCTTTTTTCTCATTAACATGGAGTGCCTAAAATTGGTTAAAATAAAAAAATCTCTCCTCCTCTTACCCTGGCTGGTGTGACCCAGTGGATTGAGTGCCAGCCTGCGAACCAAAGGGTCACTGGTTCAATTCCCAGGCAGGGCACGTACATGCCTGGGTTGCAGGCCAGGTCCCCAGCAGGGGCAACCACAAATTGATGTTTCCCTCTCTTTCTTTCTCCCTTCCCTTCTCTAAAAATAAATAATATTTTTTTAAATATCTTCCCATCTCTAACTTTGTTGGACTTCAAAACCTTAGTTCAAGTAACATAGCTCTGTGCTTCTTAATTTGCCATCTTCAAAACATAAATGAGCCAGCAACTCCCCAGGGTACTAAGAGGATGAGCATCCATCCAACCTACTGAAAACTGTACTACCTATCACCCTAGAAAGGCTGAGCCTGTTCATATCCTGCTGCCTCTGAAATCCATACCATTCTGGATTTTCCTCCTTTGGGTTTTTTTTTTATTATTATTTTGGTTTGTTTGATATTTGTAAATATATTTTATTAATTATGTTATTTAAGTTGTCCCATTTTTTTCTCCCTTTATTCCCCTCTACCCTGTACCCTCTCCCACCATCATTTCCACACCTTAGTTCATGTCCATGGGTCATACATATAAGTTCTATGACTTCTCCATTTTCTATGCTATTCTTAACCATTCCCTGTCTATTTTGTACCTAGCATTTATACTTTTTAATCCCTGTACCTTTTTCCCCATTCTCCCTCTCCACTCCCCAATGATAACCTTCCATGTGGTTTCCATTTCTGTAATTCTGTTCCTGTTCTAGATTTTGCTTAGTTTGTTTTTGTTTTTGTATTTAGGTTCAGCTGTTGATAGTTGTGAGCTTGCTGTCATTTTACTGCTCATATTGTTGATCTTCTTTTTCTTGAATATAACATTTAACATTTCATATAATAAGGGCTTGGTGATGATGAACTCCCTTAACTCGGCCTTATCTGGAAAGCATTTTATCTACCCTTCCATTCTAAATGATAGCTTTGCTGGATAGAGTAATCTTGGATGTAGGTCCTTGCCTTTCATGACTTGGAATACTTCTTTCTAGCCCCTTCTTGTCTGTAAAGTTTCTTTTGAGAAATCAGTTGATAGTCTGATGGGAACTCCTTTTCAGGTAACTGTCTCCCTTTCTCTTGCTACTTTTAAGATTCTCTCCTTATCTTTAATGTTGGGTAAATTAATTATGATGTGCCTTGGTGTGTGCTTCCTTGGGTCCAATTTCTTTGGGACTTTCTGAGCTTCCTGGACTTCCTAGAAGTCTATGTGCTTTGCCAGATTGGGGAAGTTCTCCTTCATTATTTGTTCAAATAAGCTTTCAAACTTCTTCCTCTTCCTCTTCTCCTCTGGCACCCCTATGATTTGGATGTTGGAACATTGAAAGTTTTCCCAGAGGTTCCTAAGCCTCTCCTCATTTTTTTTCTGAATTCTTGTTTCTTTATTCTGTTCTGGTTGAACATTTATTTCTTCCTTTTGCTCCAAATTATTGATTTGAGTCCTGGTTTCATTCCCTTGGGAAGGGAAACTGTTTGTTCCCTACTCATTTTCCTTTATTTCACTTTTCATAGCCTTCACTTCTTTCTCTCTTTTGCAACCATACTCAACCATTTCTGTCAGAATCCTGATTACCCCTGTTTTGAACTCTGCATCTGATAGGCTGGCTATGTCTTCATTGCTTAGTTGTATTTTCTCTGGAGGTTTGGTCTATTCTTTCATTTGGGCCATAATTTTTTATCTCAGGTTACCTGTTATGCAGTAAGGGGTGGAGCCTTAGGTATTCCCTAGGGTGGGGCAGCCCATGCTGTATGTGGGGGAGGGAGCTGAGAAGGAACATTGCTGCTTGCTCAGCTCTCATCCAACTTTCAGTCACTTCCTCTGCGTCTCACAAGCAAATTGGGTCCTTCTGGTGCTGACTCCCTGGTGTGTGGGACAGTGTACATTCTAGAACCCTGTAGCTCTCTCCAACAAACTTTCCTATGAGGCTGGAAGTTTCTCCTGCCACTACAACCCCCAGAGTTTTTTACTGTCAGAGTTGTTAAGGTTTTATTTCCCTGCACTGAAACCCTGGGTGGCACTGTCTCTCTCCATCCCCAGTTGTTCCTCCCGGTTTGCCAGAATGCAAATATGGTACCCCCCCCCAACCGGTCCTCTATCTACTGCCTTTCCCTGAGTACTCTCCATCCCCACTGCCCATCTCCACTCCTCCTACCAGTCTGGATGTTTCTTCTTTAACTCCTTGGTTGTTGGACTTCCATACAGTTCAACTTCCTGGCAGTTCTGATTGTTTTTTGTTTTTAAATTTGTTCTTATCATTTTTGTTGTTGTTCAACAAGGCAAAGTATATCTACCTACACCTCTGTCTTGGCCAGAAGTCTGCTTAGATTTTCATCCTTTTGCCTTTCATGTATCTGATTATCCTTTACAGAGGGGAAGGGTTTTCCCTTCAACACATTTGTGCAAAGAATTCTCCGCCCCCCCCCCCGCCGCCCCCGTTCCCCTGAATACTTTGCATTTGTCCCAAATCTCCATGCTTCTTTCAAATCATGGAAACTAAAATACTGTCTGTCACTCTCTCCCAAAAGGTTTTGTTTAAGTTCTACCAGCAACAATAGTATGCTGAAACCAGCTGATGCCACTTCACTAGAGGTAGTTGGCATTTTCAAGAGTCTATGAACTGAATGTGAAACAGTTGCTAATTTGAAATTGCCCAAGGCAGGAGTATTTACACTGTGGAAATTGGCGCATGCTGCAAATTGGGGCTGATCTTTCATTTTGTTAATTGTCTAGACATAAGAAAGCCATAAAGAATGTTAATACTCTAGATTAAACTTTAAAATATGTTAACTTAGACATTACATTGTGAGTAGCACAACATAAAAAAGAAAATATTACTCCAGTATTTGAAAACTAGTTTTATTCAATGAAAAAGAGGATCACATCCTGTCTTCATTGTTTTCACTTTCATCTCACTTGCTAATGGGGGAAAAAAAAAAAAAAACACTACCAGCCAACATTCTTATTGGAAACTCATTCTGAAAGCCAGCACTGTACCCATCACCACCATCCACAGCACAGAATTCCCTGGGGAGAGATGGCATTTGATAATATTATTCCCATGAGGCCCAAGCTTGCCAGCCTTCCTTAGCCGGAATGCAAGATAGCTAACTCTTCCCCTCTCTACAGTTTCTGCCCTGGTCATACCAACTATACTTCAACCTGCACTTCAAGAAACAAACAGGACCCCCAAGGTCTTCAGTTGTGAGTACCACCTATTCATGCCTTCTCCATTCACTGGCTTTTTTCTTTGAGGATTTCTTAGTGGTGAGATGCCTCAGATATTGTGAAATAAATGGGAGTACACCTTAAACAGGCCACCTGTGAATGAGGGAAAGGGAAATAATATTCCCTTAGGCTGGGCATTATCAAATGTTTCAGACAAACTCAAAACAAACTCAATTTGGCCTCATTTTTCTATCCATTCTGTTTTGCACTTTGGAAAAATTTGCACCTGGGTAAAAAAATTGTTATTGAAAACTAATTGAACCTGCAATCAGCTAATTGATGAGGAAAGGATCCAGAATGCTTTCAATTAGATAATTGTCATTGTAATTCCCTGATTAAGAACAATGATCATTTTTAGATATCATTTACAGTTGTTTTCAAGTTGTTTATGAGCATCACGTAGTTATTCTTTAACAACCTTGCACACCACATCCATTTTACGGTGGTGAATCGAGCTTAGAGAGAGGGAGACCAAAGCAGAGGCTCTCTGGTTATAATCAAAGAGAAACTGTGCAACCTCAAATATATAAATATCACCATATCACTCCTGGGTTTGACACCAGTAACAGTCCCCAGTATCCACTAGATAAGGTCCAAATTCTTTAGCAAAACATGCAGGATCCTCCTCATTGGGCCCAGCCTATTTCACTTGTGTGATTCCCACCCTTTCCCACCTTCCTTAAAGCACCTACTCTCTAGTCACACAACTCTGTGCTTTCCCTGTGTGCCACTCAGAGGCACCACCAGGTATGTGCAAGTGGCCCTGTCAGATGCCCTTCTTCTTCCTCACCTGGAAAATATCCACTTAACTAAGCTCAGCTGTCACCACTCCTAAAGAGCCTCCCTAGGTTACACCAGGTAAAGCTTGTCACTACAATTCTAGCACTCCAAGGCAAACTATCTCATAAATGATATTATAATTGAGTTCTTCTTTATGTTTGTCTTTGCAATTAGAATCTGAACTTGTCCAGGTAGACATGATCTTTCATTCCATTTTGTACCTTCCCCTGACCTCAGAAACCAGGTATGTTCTCAACAATGCACACTGGATGAAAGAAATGAAGTCATTGCACTGGCTGGTGTGGCTCAGTGGATTGAGTGCCAGCCTTTGAACCAAAGGGTTGCCAGTTTGATTCCCAGTCTAGGGCACATGCCTGGGTTGCAGGCAAGGTCCCGCAGTGGGGGGCGTACAAAAGGCAACCACGCATTGATGCTTCTCTCCCATCTACAGCCATACTACCCTGAACACACCCAATCTCATCTGATGCTTCTCTCCCTTTTTCTTTTTCCCTTATCCTCTCTCTAAAAATAAACAAATAAAATATTTTTTAAAAAAAGAAATTCAGTCAGTCCAAGGAAGGCTGTGGATATTCAGTCCGGTCCCTTTGACAAAGTGACCTGATCAGCTGAGGAGGAGGTCTCAAGCCTCATGGAGGGATAGGGTATGATGAAGATGTTGGGCAGACCTGCAGGCTGGCACAGCCATGTTGCCTGCAGTCAAAGCATGAGCCATCCAAGTAAAGCCCCTGTGCAAGAGGCAGAAGGAGCCCTCCCCACTCCATATTGGCAGAATAAGGAGCAACCTCACATCCTAGAAGTCCTCCTATGTTGTTTATATTATCTATATATTTGGTAGTAAAATATCTGCCAACCAAAAATGAAGATTCTATCCAAAAGTCACTTGGTATGTTTCCCCCCATGCACACATGCACACAAACAAGTTTGCATCTTGAAATTTTCTATTCTGACTCAAAACATCACCACTATTGACCCAATTGCCCAAGCCAGTGTGGACTTCTGTAGGAGACCTTTCTACATGGTGTGGGCCCAGCTCCCACTTGGAGATGCACGGAATCCATGTCCACGGATAGGTTCTCCCATGGGGAATCAGATCTGCAATGTACCTAAGCCGCTTTGGGACTTGCTTTTGCTAAAACTCCCTCACCCTGAATTGGGATAGCAAGTGCTTACTATAACTTCCTAAAATCCATGCTAAAATTCCTCTGTATGGACTATAACTGGTTCAACCACTTTTCCCTCTTCATTTGCAAATATCCTTCTTCTGTGATATGATTAGTGGTATCATCTCCTTCTTTGTCTGTAAAAGGTAACCACCTAAAGGGAACCTGTGCATAGTAAATGAGGACCATAATGTAATGTGCCAAGAAACTCAATAAAGGCCAGTCACCGCAAGGGCCAAGGCTTTTGCTCCCCTTGAGAGAAAAGCCATGCTGTCCTCTTTCCTCCACCAGACTCAGTAGTCCATGTGAACATCCCATTTCATCCATAATGATGCGGACACTGGGGGCCAGTGTCTGCATCAGACTTCCCTAGGCACAAAGCCCAATCTATTTTACCTCCTTAATTTCTCCCTTGTCCATCACCTCCTTTTCATCCCCACTGGCACTGCCTTTGTTCTGGTCCTCCTCATTGCTACCTGAGTCACCACGACCCCTTCCAATTTATCTCCCTGTCACTATCCCAGGTCTCTGAACTCAACCTAAAAGTCTCAGTTTGTTCCCCATTTCATGCAAAATAAAGTCCAATTCACT
Organism: Anoura caudifer; assembly: GCA_004027475.1. Classification (NCBI taxonomy): domain Eukaryota; kingdom Metazoa; phylum Chordata; class Mammalia; order Chiroptera; family Phyllostomidae; genus Anoura; species Anoura caudifer. The sequence goes on from PVKU01012071.1 coordinate 33,181, forward strand.
AGGCTTGGCATTCAAATTTTCTATGACCCACTCTTTACCTAAATCTGCAATGTCCAGTATAGTAGCAACTAACCACATGGGCTATTTAAATTTAAATTTGAACTAAATATCATTAAATGAAAATAAAAATTCTGTTGTTACATTTCTAGTGTTCAAAAGTCACCTATAGCTTATAGCTATCATATTAATCAGTGAAATTCTAGAACATTCCGTGGTCACAGGCAATTCTATTAGACATCACTACTCTAGATATGCCTGGAGAAAAAGGAACAAGAAGCTATTTTAGGTTATTTTTCAGGGCATCTTCACTGAGAGAGGAAGCACCAGATGCACCACTGTTTCAGGCAGGTTTATAAATGGTTCATCAGAACAAGAGTTCCTGAGGGTACCTTTTCTAGAGACAGAGGGCATGATCACAGCAGTTTAGAAACAAAGAAGATTCTGCTGTTTGAGAAACCCTTTGGAAAAGCACCATTACACAGAGATTCAGGAAATCTGAGGCTAGACCTTCCCTGAAATGAAGTGGTAACATCAAAAACTGACCTTCAGTAACTTTGGGTGAGAGAGGTGGTGGCATGACTATTTAATCTAGTGGTTCTCAATCTCAGCTACATACAAAAATCCTTTAAGGATGTCCATGCTTCATCCTAGACCAACCAACTCATAATCTTGTAGGTGGAGCCCAAGCACTGAGAGCACTGCAGATCTTCCCTGTGATTCAAGTGTGTTCTTCAGGCTGAGAACCACGGGTTTAGCCCAAGATATTGCTTCTGTTTTTGTCTTCTTTTCCTTTCTATTTTTCCCCATAGGCACACATTCATAGTAAAATGAGTAGAAAATCAGAATTACTTTCTCCTAATTTGATAGGAATTCTTAGTTAAGTAGGTTGACATATAGTTGGTACTGTTATTATTTTTAAGTTACATTTAAACATTTTGTTGACATTCCTTTCAGCAATTTTCACCTGAAAGTCACTAGATCTTGAGGTGATGAGAATCCAGCACAAACCTCCCCCTGTCCTAACTTCTGACTCTACCCTTCAGTCATTCAGCTTTTGAAATGTATTGCTGCTTCATTTGTAGTCCATTGTATATATTTAATGTGGGTTTACACATATGATTGATTCCACCACCAAAATTTACCTGAGAACATTTGCCAGTACTTACTCATGCCTACAAAGCAGGTAAAAAGCAATTTGTTTTCTCTCTGTTTATGAAAACTATTTTAAAAATAACTGAATTGTGTAAGCATCAAAGAATGTTTTCTCTCTCTCTTAAAGGTCGAGGGCACAAAATCTCACTCACTGACATTCATACTGTGCTTCAGCATAGGGACCATGGCTCAGAGTGGACTGAAGTCATAGAAGGAAAGATTGGTTTATGGAGCTTTTGGGAGAGGACTGGAGTGACAGCCACAATGTCTCTCTGCTGAGTACCTCTCTCATGTAGCCCACAGATGTCATTTTTGATGGGTCCAGCATTCCCCTCCACACAGCATCAGCCTGGGGATGTACTAGATCCAGCCTCTTGAATCACTGTGGCCCTGCCCTGCCAAACTCCTGTTCTGCAGAGGAGTCTGCTGACTGTGGCACCCTGAGCCAACATTGCAGTCTTTATTGGAAGGTCCCAAAAAGGTACAGTTAGACTCAGGGGGTGTCAGAGATGTACAGAGAGAGACTGAATTGTGTGGCTTTAGAGAGAGGTCTATTTTTCCCTGAGTACCTCTGCGAGCACCACTGTTCACATGCAGAGCCCTCCATCCCCACAGCCAAATCTTTTTTTTTTTCCTCGCAATGATTAAGGTGAGTTTATTTCAGAAATGGAAGGTTAGTTTAACATTCAAAAAATTAGTTATGTAACTAACCTATAGTGACAGAAAGTAGATCGGTGGTTGCCTGGGCCCTGTGTAGAGGGGTAGGTGGGAGGAGAGGGACCAGAGAGATGATTACAGAGGATCATGAGGGTACTTTCAGTGATAGTCTCACAGGCATATAACATATGTGAAAATGATTAAACTATACATTACAAGTATGTGCAGCTTATTGTATACTATACCTCATTATAGTTGTTTTAAAAGTCAGTGTAATTTACATAGAGAGAATAAAGAATCCGCATGATTATCAACAGATTTAAATAAAACATTTGATAAAGTCAACTTGCATTCATGATTTTTAAAAAATTTTCATTGTATTTTTTTCCATTACCATTTAGCCCCCTTATTCCTCCCTTTCCCTGACAATCACCACACTGTTGTCCATGTCCATGAGTCCTTTTTCCTTTTTGCTTGATCTTCCACACCCTAACCTCCACCCCATAGCTGTCAGCCTGCTTTTGAGTCTGTTTCTATTTGCTTGTTAGTTCAGTATATTCTTTAGATTCTACATATGACTAAAATCATATGGTATTTGTCTTTCTCTGACTGGCTTTTTTCACTTAGCATAACATTCTCCAGGTCTATCCATGCAGCTTCAGATTTTTTCCTTGCCAAAAATAAACAAATGCATGGATCTTATTGTCTTTTAGCTTAATAAATTCTACTGGTCTCACCCTAAAGACTGCCTGAGACCACATCCCACCACAAAGTCCCACAGGACCCAGGTGGGTGATAGCTGGCCTTTGTGTATTTTGAGACTGTTGCTGGGTAGCCTCAGACCCAGCACTGGCACCAAGTTTGAATATGAAGCAACCAGGTGAACACCACTTGCCCCTACATGGTGACCCACTGAGAACCTGCCTCACACAATTCATGTATCACTACAGATTCTTTCAGTGTCTGAGCCACACAGATAGCTGGCAAGTGGAAGTGGATTTCATGTTGCCTTCAGCCTTTGCTGACCTGCCCCAGGCTACATACAAGTGGAAGTCAGCCTGAAAATGTAACTTGGCCCCTGTCATACACAGCCAGGCCCAGCAGAAGCAGCCACAAAACATTTTGCAGCTCCTAACATTTAGCTCAGGGTCCATCACAAGGCAGCATCTGACACTAACTTGCACCAAAGTCCCTCACAAGAGACTCCAGATCCAATATACTGGGTGGCTGGCTTCAGATCACATCAGAGCACAACCTGATTAGCTTCTCAAGAGGCATACACAAAGGGAAATCTTGGCAGGCACCAGAACTTGCTTGGGCAAATTTAGTTTTATGGGCTCAGCTGCCAAACAGCAGCTTTGTACACTGTGGTTGAGGTCATAGTCAGCCTGCCTGATGGTCAGCCCCACCCACAAACAGGCCAACAGCAATGAACTAACTAAAATAGGAGGGTTCGAATAACCTCAAAGGGGACATTCCTGGAGAACTGAGATCAGGTGATAAGGAATACTGTGCCACTAAGTCTTATAAGAAACCTACTACATAAGGCCACCGTTTCAAGACTGAGAGACATAGCAGATCTACTTAATATACAAACAAATACAGAGACAGGCAGCCAAAATTGGGAGGAAATAAAGCATGTGGCAAATAAAAGAACGGGGGGCGGGGGGGGAAGATGGCGGCGCAGTAGGAAGGAGCATTTTTCGCTTCCCCCTACACACAGGAGATTATTCTGGCTGATTTACATCGGAATGGAGCAGGCAGCCATCGGAAACACAGCATATTTGAAATCAGGAGATCAGAGATTGTAGTGGACACTGAAAATCCAGACGGTAAGGAGAGTACTTCGGAACAATAAGAGCCCAAGGGACAGCGCGGACACCAGGGCCGGGTCTGAGGCCCGGGCAGGCTCTCGCCAGGCTCGCCACAAGAATAGGGAGGGAGCTGGGTCAACCGCTCCCTCTCCAGCCAAACAGAATTTTAGCGACACTGGGATAAACCCAGTTGCTTGAAATCTCACAGAGAGGAGTGGGGGCCTCAGTGGCAGACAAACTGAGGGTGTGAACACCCACGCATATCCCAGGGAAGGATCGCATACCAGAGCTCGCCTAATTGTTGGTGGCCAGCACCACTGGGACAGCCACACACCTGAGCTCCCAGGGCCTTTGACTCCCAGCACCCGAGGGACAGCTGCAGGCGTGGGCTTGCAGGAGGCCGGTGCCCACAGGTCATTTGGATCCTGGCGACATTGAGACAGCCGTGCACCTGGGCTAGTGGGACCTCCAGCACCCAGCACCATTGGAACAGGCGCGCGCCCTCAGGACGGCTGTTCAGCCACTCGCCTGAGCCCCTGAGCCTCGGCGCCATTGTGGCAGGCGCCCGCCCGCAGGACAGCTGTTCCACTGCTCGCCAGAGCTCCCCTGCCTCTGGTGCCTGGTGCCAGAGGGGCAGCCACGCACCTGAGCCCGCCAACCATCGGGGATGATTGCGCGAGGATTGGCTCCCATATGTGACCACAGGTGGCTGCGAGATCATAGGCACCTGCGTGCAACTGGGATAGGCACACACATCCTCAGAACTTACACCTGAGGCCCTGGGCAGAGAGACCCAGGGCTAGCTCTGAGGACAGTAGCACAAAGATAGCTGAGCGCTGAACAGGGACAAAAAGGGATACTCTCACCCCTAGACCATTGCAGCCAGCAAGACCAGAAACACCAGCTCAGCAAGATTGAAAACAGCAAGAGTTGTTGGGGTTTTTTTAATTTTATTTTTTGCTTTTTTCTTGTTGCTTCATTCTTTTTTTTCTCTTTTTCCTCTTTTTAAATTTTAATTTTTTCTATTATTTTTTATTATTTTTATCTTTTTTTGACCCCTCAACACCCTTTGCTTTGCGTATCTTCTTTCTGGCCTTATCCCTTCTTCCTTTCTTTCCAATTTTATCCCTTCTTTCTTCCTTTTTTTTCTATTTCTTTCTTCCTTCTTTCCTCTTTTTTTCTTTTTCTTTCTTCTTTCTTCTCTTTCCATTTTTTCCTCTTTCCTCTTTTTAAATACCCACGAGTAAGACAAAAACAAAACAAAACAAAACAAAACAACAACAAAAAACCAGCCCTGAAATTGTGAAAAAAACAGAGACGATCCCAAGGAGGGGGCATTTCAACAGATAAGACAGCAGAAACTGTGAACACCAGGATACCTGAAGCAGACAGCTCCACTGAATCTCACAGGTATTCTACCACAGTTCACACCATAAACCGAGGGAGCCAGAACAGATCAATTTAAGAAGTTAAGGCTAATAAGAAGAACCTCAAAAACAATGGGAAGACAAAGAAATAATCCCCAAATGAAAGGAAAGGAGGAAGCCCCAGAAAGAATGC
>PVKU01012072.1:0-38394 GCA_004027475.1 Anoura caudifer
AAAAAAAAAAAAAAAAAAAAAAAAAAAAAAAAAAAAAAAAAAAAAAAAAAAAAAAAAAAAAAAAAAAAAAAAAAAAAAAAAAAAAAAAAAAAAAAAAAAAAAAAAAAAAAAAAAAAAAAAAAAAAAAAAAAAAAAAAAAAAAGGGCTATCTCCCAGAAACTTCTGATTAGAAATAGAGTATCGCCTTGGCTGTTTAATTCTCACCTGGTGACCAGAGAACAACCAGTCCCTATTCTCAGTAGAGAGTCCTGTGGAATCTGACTGGCACACTCAACAGGAGCAGGAGGAAGTGTCTGCACTGGACTCTTACTAAGAGCAGATAGCATGGCCATGACTGTTCTGCAGCCCATACACAATGTGTTGGTGTTTCTGCTGATAAGTAAGTGTTCATTTTACAACAGCTGCTTTCATGTGCAGGAGGATCCTGGTTCCTAAGCTCCGCTCAATGAGTAAACTTTTTCTTTTATCCATCAGCAAACGTGTCGCACAGTGATTGCAGGAGTGAGGCCCTCATGGGACCTGCTGAGGTTGGGAAGAGAAGTGCTTTTTCCTGGGTTGATCAGAGTCTAGTAGACAGAAGCAAGGTATACCTAAAGAGCCAATGTGCCCATGTAGAACATAGTAAGTCCCCTAAGAAGCACCTGAAGGAAGTGAGGCAGAAACTCAACACACCCCCCTTGAGGATGGGGCAAGGCTTCACACACAAGGCAGTTGAAGAGGGGGAGGCCCAGGGACAGATGATGAGTCAGCAGATGAGAAGGGGAGGAGGGCACCCGCAGAGGAAAGGGAGTGGGCCGTGAGTGTCCTGGAAGTCAAGGCAGCTGTGAGCTTAGAGGCTGGTGAGTTCAACTTGGTGTGGTCTGGGCCACTTCAAGGAGAACCATGAAAGCTATGCTAAGATTGACCTTGTGAGTGTGGCAGTGAGGGCAATGGAGAGATGGGAAAGATGCGTCAGCCAGTGATGACAACAGTCTCCACTGTGAGACCAAGTCTGCAGCCCTAGGTTCTCTGCAGAGAACCTCATGCAAATTAATACCCTGTTCATGGCTGCTGGTACTGCTTAAATGAATGAGCTAATGCTGTGAGAAAATTAATTCAGTGGTAATGTTCTGGATAGATGGAGAGGGGAAGGACAAGAAGAAAGACTGTTTTCAAAACAAAACCATGAGAAAAGGAGGAATAAAGGGAAAGGGGCTGAACACATGCTACAGTTGGGCATTCCGACAGTTACTTTCAACCACCACATATTATTTTATGTAACCCTCATTAAAAAAAAAAGACTATTATTCCCACTTCACAGATTAGTAACCTGAGTCTCTGGCAGGTCTGATATCAATAGCCAGAGCTGCCTTTAACGGCAGTATCTCCGCAAAGTCAAGCTCTTTAACAGTAGGTGAGAGCAGCAGGAGTGCAGGGAGGGGCCCCAGCAGGCTCCAGAGGCCCCCGTCAATGATGCCGTTGAGGCAGCCAGCAGACAGGCTGCGGGGAAGAGGAGGGCTGCAGAGAGCCAGATGGAGCAGCTAACTGAATGGAGATCTGCCAGAAAAAGGAGTTTGCAGAGAAAAATCACATATTATTATCATTACTTCAAGTATAAATGATAACTGTACCCTCACAATATCAGCAGATGAGGAGCAACAGCTACCATTTAATAAACACTTGTTATATACCAGGCACTCTACTGCATGCTGTGCACACATTATCTCTTGTTAAATACTTTGTTTAATTCTCAAAACTGCTTCATTCCTACTTTAGAGAGGTTAAGGAGCATGCCTGAGGACAGCACTTCTCACAGTGAGGTCCACTATCCTCTTAGGGGTCCCCAAGACTTTCAGGTGCCCAGGTTCACAAGGTCAAAACTATTTATGGCAATACTGAAATGTGATTTGCTTTATTTTCTGTGTTGGTGCAAAAGTTGCAGTGGGTAAGAGTGCCCACTGCCTTAGTTAATCAAGGCAGTGGCAGCAGACTGGACCTGCAGTGGCACAAAAGGCCAAGTCCACTTAACGAATACCCTTGATGAAGCATACAAATTACTAATTTACTAAATTACTCACTTGAGCACACATCTTTTTAAAATTCTGCGTGGCAAACTCAGGTGTAGCATAAAAGTCCTTATGCTGTATATGAAACGCATATATCAAGCAAAAGCATAAGTGCTTGAGTTGCAACCTGAAGTAACTGGGTTTTTTTTTTTGTTGTTGTTGTTGTTCTTTTTTTCCTTGTAGAATACTGTTTTTAGTTGATGGAAACACTGACAGACAAACTATGGTTATTCAGCCTTAAGATGTGGGCAAATATTTTTCTCAAAAATAAACCAAGTGAGCCTGTCACTTCAAGGCTATTATGTGTTGCTAACAATAAAATTCAAGCTTTTACAAGAAACTTGAATTTTGGAAAAGTTGTATTGGCCACTGTGAGCTCAACAGCTTCCTAATCCTTAAAGACTTTTCAATGATATCAGTGGTGATGTTTACAAATGTGATTTTTTGATCTCGTATAAGGAAATGAGTCCATATCTGGAAGACCCGCATACTTTTTTTGATCTGTGTATGGTATTACAAAATCATGAATAGGTTAAAAACAAGTTCCATTCAAAGTAAAGGAAAGACCAATGTAGCATGGTATGAAAGTTCACTGTGTGGTTTCAGATTTGACGTTACAACTAACCCCAAAGAAACTCCCAGTTGGCTCTTTCTCTTCAAGGAGACAGGAAGCAGCCTCCCCCGACAGACACAGATCTCTGTGAGACCCTGACTGGCAAGGCCATCCATCACCCTGGAGGTTGAGTTCCATGACACCATGGAGAATGTGAAGCTAAAATCCAAGACAAGGAGAGCATCCCACCTGACCAGCAGCATCTGATTTCTGTGGACACACAGCTGGAGGATGGCTGCACTGTCCCAGAGGACAACATTCAGAAAGAGTCTACCCTGCACTTGGTGCTTCATCTGCCATCAAGCCCTCCCTCTCCCAGATCAGCCAGAAGTACAACTGCAACAAGGTGATCTGCCGCTAATGTTACACCCACCAGCAACTCTCACACTGTTGACTGTTGCAAGAAGTGCAGCCACACTAACAACCAAGAAGAAGGTTAATTAAGGCCCCTCCACCACCAGGCCCACAGGGTACCCTTCTGCCTGAACCCTGTGACCCTGGGGCCTCAATAAAGTTTCCCTTTTGTTGACTGGAGCAGTAAGAAAGAAAGGAAGGAAAGAAGAGAAGAAGGGAGGGAAGGAAGGAAAGTAGGAAAGAAGGAAGGGAAGGAGGGAAGGAAAAAAAGGAAATCTCAATCGTCTCAAATTTTGGTGTGATATCAATGAATGTCCACAATTATATGAAAAGATTATTACAATATCCCTCCACTTTCCAACAGTGTGCCTGTGTGGGGCTAGATTTTCTTCATTTACTTCACCTAAAACAATATAGCCCAACAAATCAGTGAAGAAGCAGATGTGAGAATCGACCCGTCTTCTATTAAACCAGGTCAAAATTTACTAAAATGTAAAATAAGGATACTTTTCTATTTTTTTCTTCTGAAAAAGTTATTTTTCATAAAAATATAGTACAGGGGTTGGCAAAAGTAGGTTTACAGTTCATACTGAAAATAACACAATAATTAATAATTAATTATAATAATTGATAATAAAAAATAATATTGAAAGAATAAACTGTTTTGTGTACTCATAACTGTAAACCTACCTTTGCCCCACCCTATATATTAACATGTGAAAGTTTAATTGTTATTATTAATTAATTAGTGAATATGTTTAAATATCTTGGTCTTCTATCTAATACAGCAAATATTCGTAGGTATGAACCACATAACCAAAAGTTCTTTGAGGGAAAAGAAAGTTCTCTGGGCCCCGGCCAGGTGGCTAAGTTGGTTGGAGCATTGTCCCATTTCTGGCTTGATCCCCAGTCAGGGCACATATGGAAGGCAACAATCGATGCCTGCCTGTCTCCAGTTCCAAAGAACTGGATCCTCAAAGATTCGAAAACTGCCAGCTCAGGACCTAGAACTTAGGCTATGGTAGCCAATAGCCAAACCCCAGTCAACCTGACTCCAAAGCCCTTGTTCTTTCCCTGAGCTGCTCCCTGTTTCATTTTAGATTTGTTGTTTTTGAGGTGCTAAATTTCCAAGAACCCATTTAAAATAATAAGTATTGGTGAGATGGGCAAAGTTATGCTATAGTAACAAACAGCCTGAAATTTCAGTGGGTTTATATTACAAAGGCTTTCCTGGTCAGGCCACATCTGCTGCTGGCCCAGGCAAAACTCCAGGCCAGCTGTTGGGCACTGTCATTGACCTCCAGGCCAGCTGTTGGGCACTGTCATTGACCTCCAGGCCAGCTGTTGGGCACTGTCATTGACCTCCAGGCCAGCTGTTGGGCACTGTCATTGACCTCCAGGCCAGCTGTTGGGCACTGTCATTGACCTCCAGGCCCACTGCCATCTCAACTTCAGTTCTCCTCCACAGTTCTTGTTGCAGGGGAGAGGCACACTAAAAAGCCAAGCACCAGCAACAATGACACTGTCACCTCTGCTGGGGTTTCACTGCAGGGTGGGAAAGTTGTAATCCTCTATAGCCCAGAAGAGAGAGCAAATATCCCCAACCATCTACTGGGTAGGTGCCCAACCCACGGCCCAAGGGCCGCACGCTCCCCAGGATGGCTGTGAAAGCAGCCCAACACAAAATCGTAAATTTACTTAAAACCTTTTTTTGCTCATCAGTTTTTGTTAGTGTTTCTGTACTTAGTGTGTGGCCCAAGACAACTCTTCTTCCAGTTGGCCCAGAGATGCCAAAAGATTGGACACCCCCATTAACTCTTTTTTTGGCACCGAGTCGTGTAACACCCATCATCTGCTCTGAAAAGATGTTTGACGCCAGGAGGCATGGGCAAGGTTGAGAACTTAGCCTCTGCCTTTCAAGGACTCACAACTACAAGTAATGTCACCTTACTTTCATATGGCTCTAAACTGTTTTCCAAGTCACCACATGAATAATTCTAGAGCAAGGTAGTTAGAGAAGTCCAGAGAATCAAGCAGCTTTGAGTGTTCTTGGGAGAAAGAAAACCCTGGCTTGGATAGTCAAGGGTGGTTTCAGGGAGAAGGTGGGTTATGAACAGAGGTAATGAAATGAAGGAAGGACCCAAACTGGTAGAAATGGAAAAAAATAAAGACATAAAGTCAGTGAGGCAGGAGAGAGATTTGCAGAAGGTGGATAGACCAATTGTGGCTACAATTAATCATGTCATATTCTAGCACACAGAGATGACATTAGGCTGAGAAGGCAGGAGAACTATCTGAAGAGGACAGTAGCCAGCCCAAGAGTGGGGCCCTGGCCCTCACAAGGGCTTGGATCCCTGGGAAGAGAGGAGTGCAACTGACCAGGCCCAGGAAAGGAGGTCGCAGGTGCTGAGGACTTCTCGTTCATTGGCAAGAGAACTGTTAAGTTCAACTGTTAATTGAAGAAGCTACAACCAAAATATGACTTATGCCTCTTTTTTTCTAACAATGTATTTCTTTATACTTCCCTAACTTCAACAATAATACAATGGCTGTGGTGTAATAATATTTTACACAAACAAAAATACCATTTACAGAAATAGCATTTTGGGAGCTGGAAGTCAAGCAGATGTTAGAGTCATCTTGCTTGTATTCAGTTGTCATGTTCTTTGGCTCTCGAGAGCAGGTAGGTCCCGTTTTTGGGTTTCCCTGCTTTGTAGGCTATCGCCTACTTTTGGGGGGACATGAGACAAAAGAAGAAACCCCAAACGTTGAGATGTACATCATGCTTGTGGTCAGGGGAGCTGTCATGACCCACGGAAGCACCCAGTGGTCAGCTGAGAACTGGGAGAAATCCATGTGGGCAGTGGTGGTAATGGGAGAGAGACAACGCAGCCATACCATTCGAAGGACCCCTGGGTAATTAGAGTCAATATATTCTTTCTGTGATCCCTACAAGGTTATAGCCCTCAGTCTGCTTAATTTTTGAGACTAAAATATTGACTAGACTAATAATGCTGGAACAGGGTAAGGGAGGTGAGGCAACGTGGCTGAGGCCTTGGATGTCAGGCGCACCACGTCATCCTTCCTTTGAAAGTCAGTGAGGACCCACTGTGTGATCAAGAGGCTGACACTCCTCAAAGCAGCCCATGAAGAAGACGCCGGGGACAGAGTCCACGATGCACCAGCCAGAGTGGACAGATAGCAGTGCAGCAGCTGGAAGACTGTCACCGTCGTCCAGGCAGAGTCCTTGCATGGTGGCACTGGAACCAGGATTAGAAAAAGAAAGTGAACACCGGAGTTATCATGAAGGCATGAAGGGCAAATCAAACAGATTTAGCGTTAATCAAAAGTGATTAAGCATGATTCTGAAGTCTGAGTGGCTAAGAAGCATGTTTACAGAAGTGAGGGAAACAGACAAGTTTAAAAGATTTTGGTGTTCTGAATTAGACAAATTACATTTGAGGGCAGGATGAGTCATCTAAATAGAAAAGTTCAGCACAGACAGACGTGATGACTGCAACTTAGAGAAGGTTACACGACTGAAAGATAGATTTGAAGGGATCCACAAAAAAAAAAAAAGGAAAAAGAGCTCATGGGAATCATGAAGAGTAGAGAGACACACCGGGTCTGGGGCCCCCTGTGGGGCTATTAGGTTTTCTCCTCCTGATGCCAAAGACTTTTCCAGCACCACTTCTCCAACTCTCTAATAACTGCATGATGTGGGGACTTACTCTTGGCTTCCTGACCTTGAGGCCTGGTTCCCTGCCATTCCCGGTGTCCGCTCCACAATCCCCCCAAATTATTGGAGCTTCCCAATACCTTTCCGTTCTCCTCTCCTTGCATCAGCCAGACTGATTTCTGTTGCTTGCAACTACCACCCGTGGTGAATACAAACAGGCTACCCATGACATCAAGTCCTGCAGACCAATGAAGAGGGCATTTGATTTCATGATTTGGTTATTTGTGATTTTAGACAGGGAGCTAGTAATGGGGATAAAATGTTATTAGGAGTGGAAAAGAGAAAATTCAAAGACAATGCTGCTCTAACCACCTGCCTGCGATTGATACTGTGCTAACCAGCAACATGGACTTAGTTGTAGACTGCCCAGGGACTCATTTCAGTCCAGTTAGTGAAAATCTTAGGCCCTCTCTTAGTCAGGGCTACATTTACATGTGCAGTGAGGTAAGAGAATCTTTAATTCTCACTCCTTATTCTTCCAACAGAAGAGGGTTATGCCTCCACTCTCAGCATCATAACTAGGAAGAGAACCCAATGGACTGGCCAAAGGTCTGATTGTCCAGAACACCACTGAGTCTTCTTCCCTCCCCTCCTCTCCTTCATATGGGATAAAACACGTGCTCATGAACTTGGCATCCTTAGTTCCATCGGCTCCCTCCCTTCCCTCATATATCCCACGTGGATGCAGGATTCCCTCAGGCCGTGCCCTATTGTGTAAAAGTATCATGTTCTTTCACACTAGCATGCCTCCCCAACCCCCTGCTTTTCTGTCTGGCACAGTCAGGCTTCCTGTACGACTCAGACTGAATATTGCTTATTTGGGCAAGTTGTTCTGAGTCCCCCACAGCTCGGACCCCATGAGTCCTGCGTCTGTCCTTTAGCTGTGCTCTCTGAATGATTGGTTATGCATAACTATATACATTTATAAATCATATGTGTGTCACTGTGCCAATTATGTGCATCTAAAAACACACAGAAATAGAAAAATTTAAAGTATGAGATTAAAAATATAAAGACAGGTTCTACTATGTTTTCTTGTCTCTATCCCCGACCCCCCCCCCCCAGCCCGGGGTACACAGCCTTTGCTCAGAACTCGATCATGTTCACAGCACCTATTACAATCTGGTACAATCCTGTTTCTGTACCTGCTCTGATTTCTCTTTGTATCCACAAAGTGCCCGACACAGAGTAGGTTCTTATAAATAAATGTTGAATTAACTTATATAACATTGTAAATCATTTTTTATAAATAGATAATTCCAGGTTCCCATAATTTCTCAGTAATGACAGATTGTAGCAACTGGTGTATCGACCGGCTTATCTGAACAAGGCAGTTTAAAAGTCAAGTAAATTGCTTTTTCATTTAACCTGTCTCAACACTTGTCTCAGTTAGGTTTTCTCTGCTGTCAGCCCTGGATTTATGCCTTAGGGCACAAATGAATGACAATCCAATTCTGGGTCTGGGGCTGATAAAAATTCCAGCTCTGGGCTGGTTTTTAAAACAAAGTATTTGGACATCACCATCTCAGCTAGGACTGGGTCATGAATTTGCAAATGTGGAAGTCTCCCCAAAGTAGCCAAAAGCCCAGTTATTTCAGCAAGTCTTGAATCTGAGATTAAAAAAAAAAAAAAGGAAAAGGAATATACTTTAAATAGTCACAATTCCTATTTCTGAAATTCTATTCAGTTTGGGCATTCAGGGCTCAGTGCTTTTGCTGATGGGCATTGTCTGGCTGTGAAATACTTCTTTTAAAGAAAATAGAATCTTTAGAAAATACTATCACATTTTGGTCCTCTACACTGTTCACTCTAGTCATTTAAATTATACTGCTGACAGCCTGGCTATGTAAGGGACAGGTAGGAATGTGTTACTAATTAGGTGTGGAGTGCTGTGAGGGCAGCCCTGAGCCTGCCTGATGGGGCAGCCACCCGCGAATTCGAATTCGTGTGGATGCTACATGAAGCTCTATAGCTTCGTTCCCAACATCCATCCAATAAGCCCCAAAATATACCCTTGTTTTTAAAAAGTCAATTTGGAACAGGTCTCTAGTTTTGACTGAATACTTGTTCTTTATTTTGTTGTGTTTACTTCTCCCTCAAGACAACATTAAATTTCCACTAAGGGCCATTTGGACACAAAAATGTAGGTGAGCTGTTAGAATGCCGCTCTAGTTTGGGAAATTGTACCCATGAGAAACTGGTGATAGATGGGATGCTGTCAAAGGAGTTGTTCAGGTTTAGAGTTGGTGTTTGATGAAAGAAATCACTCATTCATCCTTCCCTCTGGGGATTTATTCCTAAATGTCCCACATTCAAGAAACAGTAGCCCAAGAGCTGCCGAAATAATCACTTCCACAGCTGGGCAAGACTTATGCTGGGTGCATATGGCCCAGGCCACATTCAGGGTGAATATGACTGAATATGGATCCTTCTCTTCCAGTGTGGTTGTTACATGTCAGCTGTCCCCAGCAGGGTTCTGCCTTCTCCCTACAGGGCACAGGGTTGAGTCAGTCAGCAGCTTCCACACCCTGCCTTTTGGAGGAGCTGTTACTCCTCTGGATTGCTAGTTCTTGGTGGCTTTGGACCTTCATTTCATCTTTCCTCACCATTATCTCTTATCGGCACCATCACAACAAACGTCCCAACTGGTGACCCTCTTTCTACTTTGCTCCCCATGGTGTAGCCCTATGCTACACACTATGGTAACCACAAGCCACATGAGGCTGTTAAGCACTTGAAATGTCACTATTCTGAATTAAGGGGAGATATAACAAGAATAAAATAGCCCTGGCTGGTGTAGCTCAGTGGATTGAACATGGGCCTGTGAACCAAAGGATCGTGGTTCGATTCCCAGTCAGGGCACATGCCTGGGTTGCAGGCCAGTTCCCAGTAGGGGATGCATAAGAGGCGACCACACATTGATATTTCTCTCCCTCTCTCCTTCCCTTCCCCTCTAAAGATAAAATAAATAAAATCTTAAAAAAAAGAATAAAATATACCCCAGATTTCAAAGATTTAATATAAAAATGTGTAATAATTTTTATATTGATTATGTGTTGTACTATTAATACTTTAGCTATATAAGCTATATTAGGTTAAGTTAAACACACTAAAATTATTTTCACCTGTTTATTTTTACTTCCTAATGTGGCTACTAGAAAAGTTTTTTAGATTGCATGCATGGCTCATGGCTCACAGTTGTGGCTCACATTGGACAGTGGACCCATCAGCACCTAGAACAAACCTTTGAAAATCATGAACACCATGTCACTCCTGTACTCAAAACTCCCCAGTGGCTTTACACCCCATGCAGAGGCAAATGAAAGATCTTATCGTGGCCCATGAGGCCTAAGATGATCACAGATGATCCCTACTACCTCTATGACTGCCAGCCTGTCACTCCTGCCTTTGCCACTCCATTCAGGGCTCACTGGTCTCCTTGCTGCTTGCCAAATAGGTAACCAAGCTCCTACCCCAGGTCCTTTGCACATGTTTTCCCCTCTGCTGAGAATGTGTCCCCCAGATGTTTGTGTCATCTCTCAGTTCCTTGAGGTCTCTGATCATTTGTTACCACCCTGTTGAAAGTAGGAGTCCATGTGTGCATGGACACACACACACACACACACACACACACACACAATCCCCTGGTACTACCTTTCCCTCCTTACTCTGCTTTAGTTTTCTTCATTATTCTTACCACAAGATATCTTTTTTTTGTTATCTCCTTTTATTAAAATGTAAACTCCATGAGGACAAGGACTTCTGTGTGCTGTGTATGGCAAGTCGGTAGACACTCAGGGAATGGTTGTTGAATGGATAAATGCCAGCATGGCAAATGTGTGTGGATCCAAGAGGAAAAAGCCCGGAGGCACCTCAGATTGGCCACTACCCTAAGGAAAAGGATCTCCTCTACCACCCATGGTCTTCTCCACTGGCGTTTGAAGCAAAGTGTCATAGTAATGGGGGTGTCTTACCTGACATGTTTCTCTAGAGCTACTCAGGGGGTGACTGTGGCAAGGCAGGCCCTGGGGATGTGGGTGCCATCCAGATGTTATCAACCCTAATACAGCTCACTAATCTCTTTTTCGTGTACCTTTTCTTCCTCCCTCCCTCCTTCTCTTCCTTCCTTTCTCTCTAGCATAACATAAACAGAAATACAGTATATTCAAATTCTTAGGTAAAATCAAAAGTAAGCTACAACATGCAAATAGCATAAAACCCATCACTGCTGTCATTGGGCTGCGGTCCCACAGTGCCTAGTCACGTCACAGGTTGATTAAATTTTCAAGAGCAAGGCATGGCTTCCTCCTGTGTCAGCTCCCATCTGTCCATCATATGTGTTCTGGATGTTACCTCATCCCTCATTACCCAGTGTAATATTGAACATTCCCTTCAATTTGGGGAGAAACTAGACCACTTTTATTACAAAACCTTGCTTTCTGGAGATGCCTAGCTCAGTTTAGTCACTCTAAATGCATATGACCCCCAGTTCTTCCAGGCAGCCAGCCCATCCTCTCTCTGCCCCATGGGCTTCCAGATTCATCTCTGTGGACTGTCCCCACCTCTGTTGGACTCATGGCAGCCCCTCTCAAAAGATCTAACAGCTTGGGCTCACCCAGCTGAGAAATACGGTACCCAAAGGCTGAAGGCCCCCGGACATAGGGGAGCCTCTCAGAACAGCCTACAGACCCACTGCATCCCTTCCCGCCAGGAAGGTTAGGATCTGCTGTGTATGGTCAGACAGGACTGCTCCTGCCTACACTCCTGAGGCTTCACCAGATGCCAACCTGTGCCTCTTAAGAAGAACAAAAATCCTGTTCTCTTCTTTGGGACTTACTCATTAGGGATTTGTGGCTTGGGCTGTGCTTGAAGACAGGAAAGGAGCTACTTAAAAGCACTTTATATGTTTCCTCATGTTGTGTGCACCCATACCGACTAGCTCTCACTCGCAGCCTGCAGGCCAGTGCCCCACGCCCTTCATGCCCTTCCACGGTCCCTCCCCTTTGATCAAGCAAGGACTTCAGTATTTAATGCCTGGCTGACCACTTAGCAGTGTCCTTCAGGAAATTATGTAATCCAGCCAAGTCTCACTATTATTTGTAAAAAGAGAATGAAATAGAAGGTACCTATCTCAGAGGGACCTTGAGAGGTTCGCTGAAATGCCCATGTGTGATGGAACACATGTGATGCCCAGTGGCTCTCTTCTTCCCAGTTGCAAGTGCTGTGTCCACCAGCAGCTGCAGAGCCTAACATCGTCCTCTCCTCCACCCCGTCACCCCCCATGAGGAAGGCCCACCATAGAAGGAAAGCAACACACAGCAGAGCCCAGAGGAGAGGTGGACCAACACAGCAAGGCCTGACGGGCCCACAGAGCCCCTAGATGTGGCTAAGCCTGCACCAGAGATGATCCAAAGCCTTCAAGTTCTGCAAATCAGCAAAGTCCAGATTTTTGTTTTGTTTTATTATTTGGCTTTTTGTGTGTTTTTGTTGTCTGCAAATGCAAAAGCCTAAACTAAAATACTGCTTTGCTGTGACCTGGCTCTTCACTTCGGCAGCTTTGTATAAGATTTTCATGAGTCTCTGGCTCCCCTGGGTGGCAAAGAGAATAAATTCAAGTTTCTAGGATTCCTGCTTTCTGTACAAGCATTCTCAGCTACAATTTATCGATACTTAGACAACTCCAGTGTCTGACACACTTGGCTTTATTTACTCTTAGTCCACAAATGCTTGGACACAGATTTCTTTGGTGGTCCACCTGTTCTTCTGGCCGTGGTGGCGCTGTCTGCAGTGAGCTGGCCAAGTCCCCCAGTGGTCCTTATTGGGGTGGCCTTTGGCTTTGGGTCAGTGGTATAGTGAGTGGCCTGAGCTCACCCTCCTCTAGAAGCAGTCAGGACATAAAGCTCCATCTGAGAATTATTAGAAGATTTTGCCAACCGTGTGAACCAGCCTAGAGTCCACCATGCTTTTAAAAGCCATGGCACTGGCCCCATAAACTGGCCTCATCTGGATGACTCTGAATGAGGCAGGCGCAGGACTGAAACAAATTCAGACTGAGGGGCATTTTAATCATGACATCTGTAAGGACACCTCTGAAAACACGATGTTGGGCCATATTGATTTTATCATGGTTTCCTGGCAAGCCATTGCTATTGCCAAGTCAACAAGGTCCCTGAAACCCTACCAGCCTTTTAGTTCTGAGACAATCTGGAAACACATGCTTAGTAATTGCCACTCCATTGTGCTTTCATTTTTACTAATTGTTGCTTATTCCCTACTGTGACCCTTGCTCTTCAGAAACACTAAGCTGCTCATCCTCATAGGTATAGTCTATCTCCCCTGACAGGGAAATGGAGTCCCCATCCTCCAGCCTCCACACCTCAGCTTAGCTGTCAGCTACCTTGTCCCCCATCCTACAACCTGGGCCCAGGCTGGGCTATGTGTCCTTCTTCTGTTTCCAGTAATGTTCTATGCATGGCTCTGTCTGACAATGATTATGTTGAGATCTGTTTATGGCTGTCCCCAATTAGATTGGGAAGCTTGAGGTGTGGCCTTTCTCTTGTTATTTCTTTAAGCCAAGTGCTTTCTAGCACAGGGCATGGCCCAAAGTTTATTAAATAAATACATAAATTAGGACAGGAGGAGATAAATAGCATTGGTTGCCCAGACCCTTACAGTACTGTGGTGAGGATTTCGTAAGACAGCATTGATAAACGGCCGGGGGATGCACCTGGCACAGAGTGGACACGTCTGTGGACTGAATGATCATGGGTCCACATTCCGAAGGCAAAATTGCTGCAGCTCGGAGAGTATAAGCAACTTCCCAGAGTCACACTCTTGCAGCGAGAGCTGAGATGTAGGAACAGCTCTCTGGCCCCCAAGCTGTTGGCTTCACCTGCACCTCCCCGTGCACCTTACATCTCCCTGCGGCCCTTCGCTTACACCTCTTGTATCCCTCATCCCAGCAGGTAGGCAAACATTTTTTGTTAATGATAATCTTAGAATCAGCTGTAATACTTTCACAGAATGGCCCTCCGTGGGGGAGTTCCAGAAATACTTGTTGGATGAATGGATAAATGCCTGGACTTGGGGAAACTTCCACTGCTGAACAAAGGTGGCTGACACAGTACTGTATTATTCCTTTAGAAAATGTACTGACCTCACTGTAGTGACCCACTAAGCAGAAGCACAATGTTATAAAATCACACTGAAGAAGGTAAAGAAAATAAAGTCAATCTCTCTAAGACAGTGATAATGAAAATATCTGTGGAACATTTTTAGGTCTCTCACAACAGAAAGAAGGTATTTTAACCTCCTTGCTAAAATTGGATTCTCTGATTTTGGACTGTCTGTAAAGATATTAACACATATCAGTCTAATGTTTTGAAACCTGTGAAGTGTTACGTAAGCAGTCATGCACTATGCGCAGCACCCTGAAAGGTGAGGGCGAGTAAGCAGTCGTGCTGTCTCACTGGGAGCGGACGACAGGGGAGTGAAGGTGACTGGTGGTACCTTACAAGGCACCACCGCAACTGCCCTTTGCCACGCTCCCTCTCTGTGGCGCACACTTTGCTTATTTAATTCATTGGCCATTTCTATCCACATTCTACAGGTAAGATTTCAGAGAGGTTAGGTGGCTGCCCAAGAGAGACTGCAATGCCAGGAGTTACCCTCGGGTTGGTCTCCAGGCACAAGAGTCCAGCATATTGTCTGTGATTCTCTCTAGCACAGAACCCACAGTCTGCTGGCTGGCCCTGAACCTTTCCAGGTCCATCACCACATCCCCAGGGCACACTGCTGTTCTCATCCATCACTGGTGAAAGCAGGGCTACTCTGTGTTAGCAAAGTGCACAATGGACCAGTTAGAAAAATATTTCAAGCTGAAGGCTAATAGGCATTTTCATTATGCAATCTGTAAGGGTATATTTAAAAGCACAAGGTTTGGCCGTATTGGCTTTATTTTAGCACAAGTGATATCCTGGAGACCCACTGCCGTTGAAGAAAGTCACCAGGGTCTTCGGAACCCTCCTTGGAAACAGCCTAAGGCTCCTTGATACTGCAGTCCCCTCCCCTATCCCTGCCAAGTTCCCCCACACCCCTTTACTCACAGATACACTTTACTCTGCCCCAGAAAGAACTGTGATTCTGTTCAAGGACAAAGGTGACTCTCAAGGACATGTCAAAGGCCACAGTAGTAAGAATGGGATTTCCTATACTCTCAAGAAACAAAAAAGGTCTGTTCTTTCTTCATTGCTCCCAAGGGTAGTAAGCGTACATTGTGCTCCCTCCTCCCTAGGAGGGAGGTGTCCTCACCATTTGGAAGAACAGGCCAGGCTGGTACAGGACCAGAAGGAAAACAGTCTGTCCTGGATTGTTCTGGGCGGGACGGGCACCTTTTCACTGCCTTGCAGCTCGCTGATGCTGTAAGACAGCTGGGCTGTCAGTGGCTGATTAGGCTGCTCAGCCCTGGGAAGGCCAGAGAAGTCAGGTAGGGACAGAACCTGTATACACTGCTTAAGCACCTTGGCCCAGGGAGCAATGCATTTGCATTGTGGGACATTTGGGAGACACGCTTGATGGTGAATGAAACTGGAGACAGGCATGGAAAGGCAGCGTCAGGAGCTCAAGACAGACTTTCCTGACTTTTTTTCTTGGGCTGCCCCTGTTCTCTCCCTTCAGAGACCAAGGACAAAAATGTATGCTCCTGCCAAGCAGGAACAAGGGTTGATAAATGGTGACTACCTCAGATGAGAGCCTTTGCAAGCATAACATATAGTGCCATATTTGTGGAATGTACCCTTTTTTAATAAAAGATACCCATTTACAAACTTCCTCAGCAGAAACAGACTTGACATTTTACAATTTGAAGAGTTAATTTCAGGGTCGTTAGTCAGCAACAGCAGCTTCCTCAGACACTGTGATTTTCCCTCTGAGGATGGAGGGCAAGTCCTCTCCAATGCTAACATGCCTTACACCTATGCCTCTGGATGTAGAAGGCAGTTGGAAGACATGAGTAATGATTGTGGAGTGAGTCATCATTCAGAACCAGCAAGAAATACCCTTTCTGCTGTTTTTCCTTTATGTTGGAGAATTAAATAAAGCAACTTTAATTTGCATGACTCTTAGTTGTCATATCTGCTTCTTTTCCACATCACTCTAGTTATCTGCTAATAGACAGCTGACCTTTGTGATTATATCCATCCTTGCCAAAAGTGGACTTTTGCAAGCAGGTAGCCAATTCTCTAAAACGTTCTAGGAGGATTTCATCCCACTTGGCACACCAAGGGCAAGATATTCTCACTTGCACACCCTCCTCCATGGATCATTAACTCATTTGGGTTCCAAGAACTGAATGTGCCACCCAAGGATGGCATCCATAATGATGCTAACATCTTTGGAGTTCAGATACAGCCTAGTTTCAGAATCTATCTGACATAATGAATAAACCAACACTTTGGTGGTTATTCCCACTGCTGCCCCCCGCCCCCACCACCCTAGTAAAATGACAGCACCTCCTTTCAACAGGGCAAATTCAAATACATAGTTTGTGCTAAAATGACTCATCTTTATGTCTAAGGACTTTAATTTACTTTATTATATTTCAGAATAGACACAGGACGCTAACTCCTCTTCCCTGTCCTTTTTCTCACATGTGCTGATGAAACAAAGAAAAGACAAGTGGAATCTATTTCTGGCACATGATTTTGTTTTCATTGTGAAAATCAAGATTATTATATAGGGCAACAATGATCCTAGTTATCCAAATATTAAATGTCTTTATTTCTTCTACTATAATAGAATTGTTAAGGTGACCATAAATGTAAGAATTGCTTAATAATTTTCAGTAACTGCGAGCACTCTTAGGTCCTTAGTAAGGAAACTAAGGCAAAGAAAAGTGATCAGTTTTTCTCTGAAGGAAATAATTAGAAATCATGAAAACAATTTCAACCACGGTCAAAATTAACTCCTTGGAATGGACAGGGCACATCTTCACAACAGCAAACAAGTCCAGTAGCTAAATGGGAGATATACTACCCCTTCCCACCGATCGGATGGAAGACAGGCTGGAGTTGTTTCACTCATTCATAGCTGTATCACCTCTTAGCCTCTGTGGTTCAGAAATCAAAACATTACTCTATTTGATCTCAAAAACATGTCTTCAGATTATGCCCTTTTGGGGCCAGTTAAGTTTAACTAAAATTTTACAGATATTATATATAGCAGTGGTTCTCAGTCAGAGGACATTTTCTTCTCTGCTACTGGCACCCAATGGGTACAGGCCTGGGAAGATGCTGAACATCCTACAATGCACAGGACAGTGCCCCACAAAAGAATTATCTGCCCTAATACATCAACAGTTCCAAGGTATACCTGTGTTAGAAGAAACCCTGTACTGGAAGAAAGCTGATAAATGTCTCTTTTTTCCAATAAGTTTATGATAATGCTTTTATCATTCAACCATTCACCAAATATTTATTCAGCATCTATAAGGCACTATGAAGAAGAAAAACAAGGTCACTGTCTTCCTGAGCCATACAATTTAAAGGGGAAATAAGCAAATAAGATAATTGTAGATTGTAGTATATATAATGTAAAGGAAATAAACAGGTAACAACAGAGTTATCAGGAAATGCATCACATAACATGGTCAAGGAAGACTTACCTTCCTTAAGAAATTAGGATGTTTTTGACAGCAAATAACAGAGACCCCTAATTGAAGTTGGCTTGAACAGTAAGGAAACGTTTAAGTTCACAAAACTTAAACCTGGAGGTAGGGTTGATCTCAGGACTGGCTTAAACCCTAGACTCCAGCTTCTACCCAACTTCTCTTCAGGTATCTCATAACTGTGGACCCTACACACTCACCTATTCCAAAAAAAATAGTTAACGTGGACTGACTAAATAAAAGGGGCCTTCAAAAATATATAACCCCACCTCCTAACATGCTAGGAATGCCTACTAACATACTAAATGTTTTATTTATATCTAATCCTTCCCAATCCCCAGCAAGATGGGTCTCCATTTTATAGACGAGGATACTGAGGGTCACAGAATTTGAAGATCACATAGCTATTACCTACTAATGACATGTTTAGTGTTTACATACATTTTTATATGCACCTTATGAAATGGAACACAGGAAGGCTTAATAATATCTCAGGGTCACACAGCTAGCAAATTAGTTAAGTATATACAGTCAAGATTCAAGCCATGAAGTCCAACCCCAGGAGGGCCAGTGCTCTTCCAGGCTGTACTATTTATTGAGTACAGTACCATTGCCTGAGGATTTCAACCTGATCCAAATCTGTCAGGCTCCAAAGACCAAGAATAGTTCCTTTCTCTTTTCTGCACAATTTTCCTCATACAGAATGTGGGAAGCACACCCCCCAAAAATCTCCAAGTTCTATTTCTGTTCAAAAATGCTATGAGTCCATGAATTTTAATATAAGGTTTTGTTATGCAAAAAAGTGGTGGTAAAGGAGGTTTTTTTTGTATGGTACAATCAAAATAATTTCACCTTTAGATAGCTACTATTATTGTCCCCATTTTAAAGGTAAGTGCAGCAATTGACTAATTAGCTGGTCTAAATGCTAGGCCATCCATTAAAAAAATTACAATTTACTTTTTATCATAAACCGAGCCTTCTAGTCTCATAAATGACTTTATCAAAGATTTGGCACTTTCCAGGACTTAGAATTTTGTGACTTTAGGTAACAACTAACTTAACCAGTCGCACGCGTTTGAACTGTGCTTGCAGTTCTACGAGCCTGCGGAAGAGTGAGGCAGAAGATACCAGGCAAACTTAAAGATACAGAAGGTATGAAAGACCTGATAACAGTACCAGAGTTCTACTTTTTTTTCTTTTCATGCCTCACTCTTGACTAAGAGTTAACAGGAACATCGCTTTTCAGGACAAACAAATGAGGTTTCAGATCAAAAAAGAAAATCGTAACCAAACAATCTATGGCTAGGAGCAACAGGGCGGCACAAGGTCTGCACAAGTAAGACGTACCAAAAACAGGCAGCCAAGTGTTACCACGGAAAGACTTCCAAATCGCGCCACATCCAAAAATGCTTTAAAAAAAGGAAAAACAAAACTTGACATTTTATTCCAAATACCTGCCGACTGATGAATGTACGAACATTTAACACAAACCCTGTGCTTATTAATCGCGGTGTAAATGGATATTCTTTCTCCATAATCTACCAACTGTGGGATAACATAGACCACTATAGACACGAACACAAGACAAATGACCGCAAGATTCAACACCGCAGCTCCAGAAAGCACGCAAATGCAATGAAGGGAAGCTGGCTCTCGCGAGAGTTTCCCCAAGACAAAGCCGGCTCCTACCACGCACTGCTGCCAAGACTACAGGCTCCAGCATGCAAGGCGCACACCGACTCCCAGCAGGACTACATTTCCCAACACGCTGTCTTGACAACTGGTCGGCACTCTCAGCGTCGGGGGCTCTCACGTAAAAGTCTAGGGGTCGGACAGCACTACCCACAAGTAAACTACGAAGGTGACGATTTTTCGAATCATTCTTCGTAGCCCGTAGGATTAACAGCACGGAGAGTCGGGCTGGGCCAGGGGACCGGAGGGCGTGGGCGGGTGGCCTGCCCGACTGAGCCAATAGCGCGGGAGCGGCTCTCCTGCCGCCATGGTAACGGCGGTCATCCCCCGCAGGGACTAGGGCCCCATTGGGTGGAGTCTTTCGAGAAGGCTCGAGAAAAAGGAAGCGGAAGTGGCACGTGGAAGGGCCGGTGGAGGCGCCGGTGAGTAAATGCCGCAGATTCTGGAAAGTTCTGATCAGAGCGATACATAAGGCTGAGGAGTTGAGCCCTCCCCTTTTGGGTTGGTAGTTGGGCGCCAACAGTGGAGTCAGCCTTTGCCGATCCGGGAAGTCACTGGAACGGCCAGCGGAGATTCGGCGCCGCCTGCCCCTGGGTGAGCCTTCTGCGAATCGCCACGGTCTCCGAGAAGCCGGGCGCCCGAGTGATAGAGGGCCGGCCGGACCCTGTGAGAGCCGCGCGCAGCGGCGGGAAGACGCGGACCCAGACCAGGGGCGGAGGCGCACCGAGAGCTAGTAGTCATGTCGGTGGTAGGGCTGGACGTTGGTTCCCAGAGCTGCTATATCGCGGTGGCCCGGGCCGGGGGCATTGAGACCATCGCCAACGAATTCAGCGATCGGTGCACCCCGTAAGTATAACCTGCAAGGTGCTGCCGTGGGGGGAGGGAGGTCCTGGGCAAAGGGAGAAACCGGGCGTGGGCTGCGGAGAGGGGGACTCCCAAATCGGCGGGGTGGCTTCGGAGCGCTGGGCGGATGGAGGGCTGGAGGGCGGCTTGGGGGGGGGGGTGGCGTGGGCACCGCTACTCAAGGGGATCTGAACCCTGTGGCCTGGCCTGCAGGATGCCTACCCACGAGCTGGTTAGAGGGTGACTCGGGAACCACGGGTGGTCTGCGAGTTTAGCCGCCCTGGGACGTTGCTGGTCGCCGGGTTGCGGCCGAGCCTGACACTTGGCTCTCGGTCCTGGCAATCGTAGTCAGCGCCTTCCGCGGCCGCTGGCTTGCCCCACCCGGCTGCCCCGAGCTGCCCCCAGCGCGTCCCCTCCCTCCGAAAGCCCAGCTGCCGAGCTTTTTCTTCCGTGTTGTGGGTCTCGAACTGAACTGGAAGCTTCCAGAACCTGTCTGCCGCTGTCTATCCAGCGCGCAGCATGACTGTTGTTAACGACTGTAGAGTGGCTAGATGAGTCTCTCTCTTCCTACCGGCTCTCCTGGTTCCTAACGTCGCTGGCTGCAGTGCTTGGGACCTTTGTAGAAGGTGGAAACGTCTTTTTGCTCATTTTATGAAAGCCATTCAAGAGGAGCCCTAATTTTTCTTCTAATTTACTAATCTCGCCCAATATAAAGAAGAGAAAGTAAAGATTGTCTACTTTTGTACTAGAATGCTAGAACTTATATGATGAAATGTTGTCACTGAATTAAATATATTTGACAACAGCGTGGGGTGGGCAAAGGGTGGCATTTTAAAAAACAGCCTTTTCAACGGGCTTATTTTCTGAAGATAACGTGCAAACATGCCTGCATGTGCATTGGGAGAAAACAACTGCTTACTTCCCAGGGAAATTAACCGTGGGTTAACTTATTTTTAACGCCTTAATCCCAAAATATAAAAGATGTAGAATGAAACATTGAGCTGAAGGCTAAAATGGGCTTGTATCATCACTAAGGGCAGATGAACATTTAGGAAAGTGAATGGAAGATAAGAAAATAAGCAAACGCGTAATAGTAGTAGCACCGGGAAAACTCTTCCTCTCTGAGCACACCATGGTTCTACAGATTTGTCTGCTTTTTAGCTGTGCAAAAGGGTTCTGTAATAGGAGTAGTTAGAAAGAAAGCATCTCTGGCTTTCATGCTTAGGTGCAGTTCTCATCTTTGTTCTCTTTGATCCCTATAAAATAAGGAAACACTGTTCAACTGAGGGTAGAAAATTTGTGTATGTGGCTGTAGTGACCACTCTGAACTGTGAAACTAAAGATAACAGGTATGGTGCTCAAAAATGTAAACTGAGGGCAGTGTGAAAGTTCCCTTTAATGTTTTTGTTAAAATAGAAGCTTGACTCAACTGTATTAGCTACAATTAATTTCTCTTCAATTAATTTGATTTTTCTTGATACGAGTAAATTTGTTTTACAAGTGTATAGTTATTTGAACTCAGAATGGTTTTCTGTTTTTGGAAGTTATCTTCAAGATCCAGCCTTTTCTTTGAACACTTCTGGCTTTTCAGATGCTACTAGGTACCTGCTCAGGAAATTCAGGTCTAGGATGTTTGTATTAGAGCAAGTTTAAACTTGGTTTAACCTGGTACTTAATGCCCTCGATGTGTTCTCATTTACCGTCACTCCTACCTGTCCTGGGGTCTACAACCTAATTCACCTTGGTCCTCCTGACTCTTCTGTTGGTCTCTGCCCTGTGCTGCACAGCATTCCCATTGCTTGAAGGCTGTCTCACAGTCACCGGTCACTTTTCATCGCTTCAAAGCTGACTTAATGTCACCATTCACTCTTTTCCTTCATTCAGTCTTTATATGCGGCTCTGCTGGAGTGCTGCTCTGCATCATTACTTGGCTTTCTGAAGTAGTCTTCCATATAGGACCTTCTTTTGTGCTTTTAAACCCCAGAAGCATAACTTAGGCCCACTTTGTGGGTTTATAGAAAAACTTTTGATCTTAGAGAGGTAGATAGTGTTATCAGTACATCAGTAGAAGTAACAATGATATTTAGATTTGTGCAGACTTGGTAGCTGAGAAGTAGAATTACACCATATTTTTGTTAATCATGTATCTGGGGCCAAGTCAAAAATACCATTTAACTGTTCAAAGCATTTTCAGATTTAATGAGCACCTCCTAATAACGGAACCTGAAGAATTTGTACTGGTACTTGAGGTATTAGGAAATGTTCCTTAAACCATGAGCAGACTTTCATGGTGGGGGGGATAGGACTGCTTTCTAGATTGGATTCTCAGTAGGAATTAAATGGACGGACCCTGACCCTGTTTGAGTATTTGGCCGAAGTTTAGACTCCAAAGTTGCCTTACACTTGGGCTGCTCCCTGCTCGGGGTAGGAAATTCATATTGGATTTTTCTCTCTTGTCAGTTAAAAATGTCTATTTTTATTCTTTTTAACTTTTTTTGAAATGTTACTTAAAGCATTAAAATGCTTTATTTTATAGGTCAGTCATATCATTTGGGTCAAAAAACAGAACGATTGGAGTTGCAGCCAAAAATCAGGTATGTTCTTTAAGAGAATTCTAGTCAATTTTTTAAGGGGGAGATTTTAAAGGTAAAATCTCAAGGACATGTAAGAGTATGGAATACCTAAGCCTGTCTGTTGTTGAGTTTTAAAAATATAATGAGTGTCTTTATGAACCTTAAATGGTTTTTTTCCCTTTCTGTTCCCCTCTTGTTTTACTGAATAAGATCTACTTTACTGTCTAATCTGCCAACCTCAATTTTTAATGATTTAACCACCTTATAATTTATATAATTTATGTGGAGTTTCTCTGACACTCATTTAAGAATTAGATTCCTTCTGGAAGTCCTGTGTTTAAAAGTGTTCTCATGTTACATAATAATTAAGGTAGGACTGGGAGAACTTTGTGTCTAGACCTGTGCTCTTTTATGTGGTAGCCGTTAGCTACACGTGGCTGCTGAGCACTTGAAACGTGCCTAGTCTGAATTGAAATGTGAAGTGAAAATACAGATGAGATTTTGAACACTTAAGCTGAAATAAAGTATCTCATAAGTATTTCATACTGAGTGCACGTTGAAATAATAGTTTTTTAGATATGTTAGGCTGAATAAGCTATTGAAGTTAATTTCACCTATTACTACTAATGTGACCAAAAAATTTACATATGTCATTTATACTTAGGGCTCACTTTATAATTCTTGGATTGAGGGAGACAAAAATACAATAAAAAGAAATACAAAATTCCTTCTGAGAGGCAGTAAGAAAGAGACTGAAAAAATTCTTTTAAGTACAGAAAATATAATATTGCTAAAAAATAAAATTCTAAACCCTGGAATATTGTATTTTAGCTAGTTGGAAGAGATGAGACACAGGACAAGAGGTGAAATACAAGGGACAGAAAGAAATAGGTATGCACACTCAAAATGACATACTCTAAAGGAGAGAGGCACTTCTGCATTTTTGTGGTTATGTGAGGAGAATCAGTTGAGGCTCAGGTGTAGCCTGTAGATGGTAGACATTCTTCATCTCAGTTAAAGAATCACAAGGGATTTTAGATTATAAATATGTTTAAATTTCATATTGTATGAAAACAAGTAATGCCAAGCTATATTCTTCCCTTTAAAAAAAGTAGGTCAGAGAAAAAAAGTAATCTAACTGTTTGATATTTTTGAGCTGGTAACTTTAGAAGTCTCCGTTTTTAATCTTTTAATTATTTCTGCATTTGAAATGTGGTTCTCTTTGCTGACATCTTTGGATGAAATAATGCTGTAAAGTGGGACTTTCTAATCCAAAGCCTAATCAAAAATGTGTTTGTGCAGTTGAAAGCATTAGTTCATTTAGAAAGTTTTGAATTAGTCTTGCCCCTTCTGCTTTTTCGTATGATTAGTAGTATCACATGCTATTTGTAGGAAAAGTAGCATTCCATGTATTTTGTGGCCCAAAATGCTTATTCTGGTCATTTAATAATTTATTAGACTGTAATAATGAATTCTTTCTTTAAAAAATGTAATTTCGACTGTAGTACATCTAGATGTCCTTATTTATTCATTCAGTGGGTAGAAAACAAGTTTAGTGGGGGAAAGGAATGAAATAAAGGCTTGTACTTCTTGGTAGTTGCTTCAAAGCTTCAGTGATAGTTCCATTCTCTACGAAGTTACCTTGCAGATTTTGAAACCTGTTTTAAAGTCTGTAGTGACAATACTGCCTCTTATTTCTTACTGCTTCCCTATAGGAAAGGAGAAAGAATGAAATCCATTCATTGATGGTTAATTCAGGGCTCTGGGAAAGTTACTTATGTCCCCATAGTTTGAGTTCTACAAGTGACTTTTTGCAAAATTGCTGTAAGTACTAATAGGTGTTGAAATTTAGAAAATAATTTAAAATCTCTAATTTCTTGTGCAGCAAATCACTCATCCAAACAATACAGTGTCAAACTTCAAGAGGTTTCATGGTCGAGCATTCAGTGACCCCTTCATTCAAAAAGAGAAGGAAAACCTAAGTTATGATTTGGTTCCAATGAAAAATGGTGGAGTTGGAATAAAGGTAATAATGTATGAGCAACCTGGAGTCGTAATATGAAGCTGACTAATCTATAGAGAAAGATACTTAATTCTTGATGAATATTTATCTGTCATCTCTTAATTGAACAGTATGGTCTCCCTCCTTTTCTTTCCCACCTAGCTTCTTTTAAATTTTAGGTATAGCTTTAAATTATCCCTGAAAATTATTCAAAAAGTATATACTGCTATAACTTGATTTGTGTTTCTTGTAATTTCTAGGCAGTTGTAAAATTTAGTTTTACTTAGTGGTGTTTAAAAAACCTAAATTGTGTTGTCATGTCAAATAAAACTCTGTTTAGGGCAGCTGAGTTGCATTGTTTGGAGAGCCGTCTTGTAATGCAACCAGAAATCTTTTTTTAAACTCGCAGAGGCATTCCTGTCTTATGATCTATACAAAATAATATTTATCCCAATGATTCAGCTCTTTAGAGTGGAAATTTAACTATCTTCTTATAGTGTTTTGACTAGTACTTAGAGTTGGGAAACTGCCCTGTTAACCATATTTTTCTTTTCATCTCTAGGAAAACTGTTTCTTTGCTTCCTTTTCCTTTCCTTCCTTCCTTTTCTCCTTCTTTCCTAAACAGCTATGGCAGTAGAGATTTTCTGGAAGAGAATATGTAATAATTGGGAGGAAGTATTAGCAGGTAGCTTTAAGTACCATTGATTAAAACATTTTCTTTCTGTAAATAGGTAATGTACATGGATGAAGAACACCTGTTTAGTGTGGAACAGATAACAGCCATGCTGTTGACTAAGTTAAAGGAAACTGCTGAAAACAACCTTAAGAAACCAGTTACAGATTGTGTTATTTCAGTAAGTAGAATTCAACAAGGCAATGTGTTTTAATTTGTCTGCTTTGTGTTACTCTCAAGTGTCCAGTGTGTGAAAGCTGTTTTATTACTAGGGATCAAAACTATATGGGACTGTGTTAACCTAGTCAGGAGTATTTTAGAGGAGGTTCAAGTGGTATTTTTAGCGCTTTGAAGTTGGAAAGGTTCTAGAGATGCAAATCAAAATCTATGGGTCTTTTTGAAAATACAGACTGATTATTCAAATGGGGGATGTTCTAATGGTTGCCATACTGTTAAACAACTGTGTACATAGACGAGAGCTTTTCTGAATTCCACCCCTCAAGTTGAGGAGTGCATTAGAAGTTTTAAAATACAACCTACCAGTATTAACAAAACCTAGATTTTCGGCCTTAGTCAGTCTACTACCTCCAGTGGACAGTTGTTAGGTTATCAAGGAGTATTTGAAATGGACAAAAGCCACCTTTTATTTGGACACCAAAAAAGGTAGTTTTGAATTCTGTTCTCTCAGATGTCCAGGGTAACTTCTTGATCTGCTCTGCCCCAGGATGTACCTACACACCACGGTCTTTCATTACAGCCTGGGTAGATGGCCTGCCCAGACTAGTCAGAGTCTTTATGCCAGAGTGTGCTAGGATATGGAAGAACAGAGAGAGGGCCAAAATTTCTCCTCTCACCCTTGCGAGGTAGAATGTGACCTACCGCAGGGATATCTGCCTGTTGCTAAAAGTAATTACTTTACTATCTGATAAAATAAAAAAAATCACATTATAAATCAGTGGTCGTTTTTTTTTTTCTTTAATTTGATGAAAACACGGTTCTGGTTTGAACCTTAGACTCGTCTTGGTTCTTGCCTCTGTCTCTTTCTAAAGCATCTACAATTACTTTGGAGGGAATGCAGGAAGTCCGCTATACTGAGTCTTCCCCTAGGTACTTGCTAATTAAATGCTACTATGAATGTATTGGTAGATGCTTTTCTCAAGGAGTATCCTAGTTAAGATGCAGTCCTAAATGTGATTGAAATATTTTGGTTAGAAGCACCAGTCATTCAACACCATGGGAAACTATCCCCTTGAGCTGTTTTACGCTTCTTCCTCTTAGGAAAATCAACAGGCTTTGCAAAGAAAAAAAAAGTTCTTATAATCTAAACATGTCTACTGAATTAGAAGATACTGCATCATCTAGTAATGCCTTGAGCTCAGCAGATGGCAAAACTGAAGGGCAGTGGCATATGCTTGATAATTAGCACTATGTTTTAATTTTTTGTAGTCTTTAATAACTGTAGTTATATTTAATGTTAAATGTCGATTTAGCATTATAACTTCCAAATATCAATAGAAATTTAAGACATTTGGAAATGGTATTTTACCCACTTAAATTTAAAGCTTTCTGTTAGATTTGAAAACCTCGATATGCCTTATGAAAACTGGTTAATTTTTATTTTGAATTAAAATTTGGTTATAATAAAGACTACTTTGTAGATACTGTAAGTTTAGGGCAATCTTTTCAAAAGTAATTTAACTCTTCTTAATGTTAAGTAACTTGCTAGAAACTAAGCCTAAAGTTTTATTTCTGTTTTATAACTTAGCTAGGAACCTATTTAGCTGGAATGGTAGGAATTTATTACAAGTGGTTATAAGGAATTTGTATGTGTTTTGTTTTTTTAGGTATGTTAAAATTCTTTGTGTCCTTCTCTGTAGGTCCCCTCTTTCTTCACAGATGCTGAGAGACGATCTGTATTAGATGCCGCACAAATTGTTGGCCTAAACTGCTTAAGACTCATGAATGACATGACAGCTGGTAAGCACAAACTTGTGTGGTGTGACTGTACTATCAGAACTAGAGCTAAGACACATTAGGAGCAATTACTGAACACTTTCATGTTGATACAGAAATACTATTTTTAAAAACATGTTAGGTTCGAAAGCAAAAATTCCATCTTTTCAGATGCTTACATTTAATGAGAAATGGCATTTTGTCAGATTTATGAATGTGTTTACACGAGAAAATTCTTTTATATATACAGTGTGGGGCAAAAGTAGGTTTACAGTTGTTAGTATGTGCCAAAATGGTTTGTTCTTATGTTACTGTATTTTTCCTACAAACAACTGTAAACCTACTTTTACCCCACCCTGTATGTGTTTTAATTTTTTGAAGCAGGTGTGTTGGATTTAGTTTTTTAAAATTTTCTACGTTGTTTTTATAGTTAAGACAAGTTTTCCCAAATCTTACGATTCTGGGTTTCACAACTACCTTGACTACAATTACCGATGTAGGTAAAAAAAAAATTCTCTCTTCCTATAATTCCCAAACATATGTAGTTAGGCATTGATCATTCATCTCAGTCAAATACTATGCTGTATCATTTTCCAGGCATTGGGTTAGAGGTGGGTATAATGTTGAGCAAAGCAGTCACTGTTACCTCCTCCTAGAGCTTTTATGAGTTTACTGTGATTTCCGATGA
Source organism: Anoura caudifer (assembly GCA_004027475.1). Classification (NCBI taxonomy): domain Eukaryota; kingdom Metazoa; phylum Chordata; class Mammalia; order Chiroptera; family Phyllostomidae; genus Anoura; species Anoura caudifer. Next base: position 27,839 of record PVKU01012072.1, read on the forward strand.
ACAAAAACTCAATTACAGTTTAGTGTCAGGCAAAATAAATTAGGCTTTTAAACATATTTCTAATAGATTCTAAGTTTTAAAGTTTCAATAAAGCCATGTTCTTGAGTATACATGTTTAGAAATACAGTGGTTCCAGAGTTCAGAAAAAGCTAACAGACTCTTTAAGGGAGATCAGTTATTTGTCTTGGATCTAAAAATAATTGGTAGGAACTGCAATTCCTGTAGTTGTATATTAAATTCTTAATTTTTTTGGATGAGCAGTCTCCTGGCAGGTCGTGGTTAAAATGTGAGTATTGCGTAGTGACTCTGATAGCTGTTTGTGATGACATGTCATTGTGTGTCTTCTCTGTAGTGCATGTCCATACATCGGAAAATGATAGAGCACTGTGCTAAAGTCAGAAAGGGGGGGAAATAATCAATACCAAGAAAACTAGTATACAGGGTGTAAAAACAGTGCGTTCAGCTTTAATTATTTGTAGTATAGTCAGGTTTCCTTTGTGTATAATTATATTGTAACAATGAAATTCCTGAGAAAATGTGACTCAGAATTGAAACTCACTTATCTTTTTGTAGTTGCTTTGAATTACGGAATCTATAAGCAGGATCTCCCAAGCCTGGATGAGAAACCTCGGATAGTGGTTTTCGCTGATATGGGACACTCAGCTTTTCAGGTGTCTGCCTGTGCCTTTAACAAGGGAAAATTGAAGGTAAAGTCATAAATTGGAATTAAGTGACCAAAATCTATTAAGTGTGTTTTATCTGTCATTACTTTAAGCTACTGAGCTTCTTGACTGTGGTCTCCTTGGTAATGAAGAGTGCTGGGTTGTGTTCTGAACAAGGAATTTTTCCCTAAGATTGATCTTTATAAAGATGATGTCTTGGCATACTCTATATTCTTGTTTAGTCAAGAAAAGCTTTTTCAGATCATCTTCATGTAATCATTAAAACTCAAAACTATCTTACGAGATTTAGTATTTCATTTGGATTTTGTAGTTATATTTCTCCTGACTTGGATTTCATGTTTATTTTAGGTAGAAGTCTCGAGCTTGTTAGTCTTTAGTTGTTTGAGTAATAATGTTTAAGATTGTAGTCAAAAATATGATTGAAAATAACCAGATTATTTGTTGTTTTAACTAAATTAGGTACTGGGAACAGCTTTTGATCCTTTCTTAGGAGGAAAAAATTTTGATGAAAAGTTAGTAGACCATTTTTGTGCAGAATTTAAAACTAAGTACAAGTTGGATGCAAAATCCAAAATTCGAGCTCTTCTTCGTCTATATCAAGAGTGTGAGAAGTTGAAAAAGCTAATGAGCTCAAACAGCATGGACCTGCCACTGAGCATTGAGTGCTTCATGAATGACCAGGACGTGTCAGCAAAGATGAACAGGTGCGTCCTGAATTCTGCCAGAGCAAATAGGAAGAGCTTCTGGTGGGGGTGCTGTGTGTCTTAGGCCCACAGTTGTGTGCGACTTGCTGGGAAGACCGTGAACACCCTTAGAACGAGGGGCACTGCTGCTAAGAGGGTTTTAGAAAGAGCTTTGCTAAGCACCCTCATGCTGAACAGTCTTTTGGACCTTTTTTCCCCTACTTTTTGGTACTTCTGGGTTAGTAATTGATTGGTGCTTTACCAAATAGTGTATTTCCAGAGATATTTTGAAATCAATGGAAATTTTTTAAAATAATTAAGAATTGGATCACATAAAACATAGGAGTAAAATGTCAATCTTAATGTAAAAGTGATTCAGTGATAACTGATTTTCTCCCCCACCCCCTTTACCTGTTTTGTAAATTTGTATTTTAAAAAGTTACAAATTACAACACAGTTATACTGACCCACATGGAATCCAGGGTGTCTGATTGAAATTTCATTGGGTTGATAAGATTTATTGTTTAAAAAACAAGATATTAATCTCTAGGTAATTTTTCTAAAGATTTATAAGTGTTCTTCTTACTTACCAAGGGCACAGTTTGAAGAACTCTGTGCTGAACTTCTGCAAAGGATAGAATTTCCTCTTTATTCACTGATGGAACAGACGCAGCTTAAAGTAGAAGATGTGAGTGCTGTTGAAATAGTTGGAGGTGCTACACGAATTCCTTCTGTGAAAGAAAAAATTGTCAGATTCTTTGGAAAAGATGTTAGCACAACGCTCAATGCAGATGAAGCAGTTGCCAGAGGCTGCGCACTGCAGGTATGCTTCCTAAGCCTGCCTTCCCCCTGCAGGCATGCCAGAAACCTCTTCCCCCTCATTGCATGGTGCTGGCGTCAGGTGGTAAGAAAGCCCTGTGCCTGATTAGTTAACTCAGGGGAGTTACTTTTAAGTAAGTCCATAAGGCTGTAGGGAGACGAGGATCTTCAAATCTGGACAATCCAGGAAATTCAAGATTAAAGGAACTGTGGAGCTAGTGTTTCTCAAGCTGGGAATGAGACAGCGGCATGATTCTGAGGTGTGGCAGAAATCAACTGTAACACATGAATTAGCTTTGTGGGGGTGACAGTTACAGGGCACATAGGTGGGACTTGGAATGACGATCTGGTGTAATACAGAATTGATGTGGGGGAGAGTTTGCAGGGTTAAGGGTGTATTCGTTAACTGGTTTTAGGAAAGAGCTGCTCCCCCTCCAAATTGATTTTAACCTATTTTTATCAAGTAAAGAAGGCAGCTCAGAGGCCTGACGTTCCACAAAGCAAAAGCACCAAATCTAGACGTTACTGATAAAAAGGAGAATTCGTTTCAGTTTATATTTAGGAAAATGTAGTCAAATTAAGTAGTTTTAACTAAAATTTCAGGTTAACATGCTTGAGTTTTGATCTGGTTAGCATAGTTTCTTCTTAGTACAAAGCAAGAAATTCTGTGGCCAGAGGTATTTAGATGGACTACCCTTTAAAACGTAAAAAAGGAAGAATATATAGGTATTTCTTATTCCTGATTATCTGTTGTATCATCCTGTCCCATCCTGCAGTTTTTGTTTTTTTATTTTCGTTGATAATAGAGTATGCCTACTTATCTCTAATTCCCAGAAACCTGGGAAGTTTTTATAGTTGATGTATACTGTAAGCAATTTTGAATTTGAATTTAAACCTACCCATTCTGTTTGAATTGTGTTTTATGTTACAAGGTGAGTGAATTATTTATGTGCTCATGATTACTTTTTCCTTTCTGTCGTTCTTTTTTGAAGTGTGCAATCCTGTCTCCAGCGTTTAAAGTTAGAGAGTTTTCTGTCACGGATGCAGTTTCTTTTCCAATATCTCTTGTGTGGAACCACGATTCAGAAGACACTGAAGGGTAGGTATCAAAAAGAACTTTCAGATAATGTGTTTTACTATATAAAGAAGAAAGGTGCAGATGACTTGAATGGTAGTGTGTCTGATTAATCTATCTGGGACTTTTCAAGAACCAAACCTATCAAAGTATTTCTCTCATTTTGGTGTTATAAATGGTGAGATCGACTTGATAAAGGTTTTGTAATGTGTCCGTTCTGTTTGTGTAGCATAATAAGCTTCAGCACTTGATATACTGACCGCCCTTCCTTCCCTAGCGTTCACGAGGTATTCAGTCGGAACCACGCTGCCCCCTTCTCCAAAGTTCTCACCTTCTTGAGAAGCGGACCTTTTGAGCTGGAAGCTTTCTATTCTGATCCTCAAGGAGTTCCATATCCAGAAGCAAAAATAGGTAAAACAATTAAGTATTACTCTTAAAGACCTAGTGTACAGACTTGAAACTTACTTTTAGCAGTGTTGAGTAGAACATGATTCTGAGTGAAGGCATTTTCAATTTAGGATAATGATGATGAAGAAATCTTTGTTTATTGATGAATCAACTGGCCTACAGTGATGAAATGGAATTGCTAGTTCTGCTGTTACTTCTAAGGATCTGTATTTAGGAACACTGATGAATTTCATATTTTGATGTTATCTATATTTAAGGAATTACGACCTACTTTTAACATTAACCATTCCTCTAGGTGAAACACTACTTACAGAATGTTACTTCCAGCTTAAAACCTGACTTAGAAACCATTGAGCTACTTCTCAAATGCACCTTTGTATTTTAAAAAACATTACATCAATTTTGGTAGATTCTTCGAGGGGTTTGACACTGTCCATCTAGTTTGACACATAGTAACTCTAGAAATCTGTGGTACAGCCTCAGGCATCTGCCTCAGCAGCCAGGTTCTTTCCTGGGCTGTGAGTGGAACTTGCCAATATTGCCAGATCTCTTCAGGACTCACCCTTGCCTACAGCCCTTCATAACGAAATTATGGAAGCAGTCTGACCTGGCGCTGGCCAATTGTATGTTATTCTTACTACTTTAAATTTTAAAAGTTCTGACAGTTTTTTTTTTCCTTTTTGCTTTTTTTTGTTTTTATGAATCTGTTGGGGAGAAATTGTTGAAGATAGACTGAAATTTTGACTTAAGATTCTATGCATAATTTCCCATTGTGCAGAGGATAAAAATCAAACTTTTTTGCATGGTACCAAATTTTTCATATTATCACCCAAACTGAAAAAGCCTGCATATATTTAAAGAAATTCCTCCCTCCCTCCCTCTACCCCACCCCCTCTGTCTCTCTCTCTACCACATAGTAAATGCTGTTCTTTAAATGGCTCGTAATGGCAGTTATTTCCCAAACTAGTGAAATGATGGTTATATACCAACATCTCTCACTATCCTGGGAATTATGCTCTTGGTGAAGACGGTCACTGACACTTAGTGTCTGGTTCCATAGTTCTTCATGCTCACTATAAACAGCTCAATCCACAGAAGCATAGGAATGTCAAGTAACTTGCAGCTGGTCACAGACTGGGTCAGAGTCAGCGTCCAAGTTCTCCTTAGTCATGCTCTGGGACTACTCTGTCGTGCATAATAATGTCAGGCTTTGATGAAGGTTTTAGCTCACCTCGCCTATTTAAAATCTGGGGAACTATTTTGATTATTCAGTCAGAAAAAATGATGTTACCTGAAAGACCGTGTAGGATTAAAATGCAGCACAGCCTGATAACCATCGGCCCTTCACTTGCTAATGGTTTTTCACCCTAGTCTAGTTCGTGCTCACCCACCTGGAGAAGTAGGGCGAGAGGGGGCAGTGGTTACCAGTCATCAGTGTCTTATACCTGGTGGTGATGGTGTGTTAAATAAAAATGGTCACAAGTGTGTCCTTGGCCTTTGGACGCTTCATGGCATATTAAGGTTAATCTCAAATATTATAGTTATAGTGGAGACTTGCCTGTATTAAGAGATTATGCTTATAATATACATTAAAAGACTTAGCATATTTTGCTGTGTATAATGCACACTATTTTGCCCAAATTTCTGTGGCAAAAGGAGGATGTGCGTTATACATGGGTACTACTAATTTGTATCCATATAAATGTTTTTAATTCTTTTATTTATGCTTATGCATTAAAAGTGTAACTCTAGAAAGTAATAAGGGTACCCATATGCAAAATACCCTGGAATACAATAATTGGTTTTGTCTCTAAGTATAAACAAATAAAAAATTAAACTAAAAATTTAGAACAAAAGATTTTTTTCCTGAAAGTCTGTGCCAAAAATGTGGGAGCACATTATACATGGCACAGTACGGTAAGTCTAATTCAGTTGGTAGAGAAAATGAGGAGATTTAGGAATAACAGTACTTTCAAGCTTAGTTCTTAGCCTTTGTCATCTTTACAGAGATATAGATTCAGTTCTAAAATTGTCGATTTATTTTTGTTCAGGCCGCTTCATAGTTCAGAATGTTTCTGCGCAGAAAGATGGAGAAAAATCGAGAGTGAAAGTGAAAGTGCGAGTCAACACGCATGGCATTTTCACCATCTCCACAGCGTCCATGGTGGAGAAGGTGCCTGCTGAGGACAGAGAGCTGCCTTCTGTCGAAGCAGACATGGAGTGTCAGAGCCAGAGGCCACCAGAAAACCCAGACACTGAGGTAGGTCTGAGGATGAGCCTCTTGAATTTGAATACATAGTTGACTTAATCCTAAGCTGTAAGAGAAGGGTAGGGAGGAGTTGAAGTAGGTTTTGCCTAATTTTGATTAGAATTTTGGATAATGATAATCAGCAGTTGCTCTGTAATGTTAATATACAGCCTAGGGTTTGGTAAATTGTGATTAATCTGTATAGCTTCATTTGAACTGGCATTTGGCAATTTCATTGGAATAGGTAAAGTTTCTTTGAATTGTTTTTCTTAAAGACAGAGCACATATTGAGAAGTAAAATGTTGGCTGATGGTTAAGAAAAAAAGACTTATAAAAACTGTTTGGTGGAATATATAACATATTAAAGCTGATTCTGGTTTTTTGAATGTCAAAACTGGTTTTGGTATTTGGTTTTATTTTTGGGGCTTACTGTATTGTACGAGGAGGAAGAGAAGTGGCCTTCTAGAGCAGAGAAGGTTGTTACTGCTCATGTTCTTAATTTAGACCTCCTTTAGCATGAGTGCTCGTATTATGTGGTCAACAGAGGAAACTTTAAGAAACTTTACTTCCGGGTAACAATAAGGAGTAGCTTAAATAAAGAGGCAGTCAGTATAATGTTTTAGTTAAGATGTGAGAACAGTAATCAGATATCTCTGTTTCTAGAACAGAGGTCTCTGATCAGAGGTCTCTGTTTCTGTGAGGAACATTAATGTCTGAGCCTTAGTGTTCTCATCTGGATAGACTTCAGTATAATGAGCACAATGGCCAGGGCCATGGGCTTTCTCATTTGACTGCAGACACCATTGTTCTAGTGCCTGTTGTGTCAGTCTGTTAGGACCTTCTGGACATCAGGAGTGCCTGGCTTCTGAACACTTCAGTGTCTACCGTAGAATCTCGAAGCTCTGACAGAAAACCATGAGAGGCTTCAGGATGGGCAGGAAGGGTAGAGGTTACTGTCAAGTAGCATATAATCTTTATGCTGAGGTCTTCTGGGTGTAACTACTTGGACCACAAGCAGTGGGGAGAGAGGTCTGTGTGTCTGTGAGCTGTCATGATGAGCCCTGAACACCTGGCTGTTGGCTCTTTCATGGGACTGTTCAGCTCACTGAAATGGAGATGCGTCCACATGCACAGTGACTCTTGGTGACATTAGGTTTCAGAAGCTTGTTTCTGGGGTTGGCCTGGAGCAAACCTGTTTCCTTTGCTTTTGGGAGTCACTACGTAAGGCGAGGTGGAAGTTTTTTAAAGGAAAGTTATTGTCGTTCACATCAGTCAAAACGCCTACTATTTGTATTATTTAACTATTAACTGCTGTCACTCAAATAATTTTTTATAGATTGAGACTTCTAACAGGTTTTTAGATTCTTTGTGTTCAGTTTGCTGTTACCTAGTGTTTTACCCCCACCTGTTAAGATTTCAGTAATTAAGCGTACTGTCTCTGGTGCCCTGTAACCTTTACATTTATCCAAGTACACCTGCTTTCTACATCCTTTGTGCCTGGGCTTTCATTTCAGAAAAATGTCCAGCAAGACAGCAGTGAAGCTGGAACACAGCCCCAGGTACAAACTGATGGTCAACAGACCTCACAGTCTGCCCCTTCACCTGAACTTACCTCAGAAGAGAACAAAACCCCAGATGCTGACAAAGTGAGTGATGCTTCTAGTTCATTCCATGGACAACGTTGCAACATGTGATCATTAATGATATCATTAAATCTGCAGTTTCAAGAGTAAGCAAGCACCAAGTTGTCTTACTTAGTTTATGTAGGGTTTTTTATTTTCCTGTTGATTTTCTATGTGTTCTTTCAACTAATACCAGTTGAAGGTACTCAAGCCCAACGAAGGGAATTGAATATCCTGCTTTAGACCTGAAGGCTTCTTTTGGTTAACTGTCACTGCAAGCAATAGGAGACACACAGCCTTGGTTGCCTTCTCTAGTGCCAGAGGTACCTGCTGATGTGAGGAGCAGAAATAGATACAGCCCAGGGCTGTGTGATTAGTTGCCACTTGAATTAATACATGGGCTACAGGAGTCTGGTACTTTCTTCTCCTCTTACATCACCTGTCAAATTTGAATAAATTAATTAGGATGATCTGGAAATAACCAGACTACATTTCAAAGTAATTGTTCTTTTGCCTTGATTCCATAGTATATGTTGGAAGCTAAATTAAATAGTTGTGTTGTGTCCCTTTAAAAATGTTGGTTTCTAATTAAACCTTTGAAATTTATAGTTGGATGGATGTTACGAAGTTTCTCTTGTCTGTCCAGATCATTTTGTGCTTTGCAGAAGTTCATTCCTTTGGCAAGTTGCATGTAAATTAATAACCTTCCCCTAGTGGTGTAGTTTTCTCATTGTGAGGGTAGAATTCTTTAGACGTTTTACAATTGGTGGAAGTTCCCAGTTTAATGCCCCCGTGTCCTGGTTCCTTCTGTGGGGGTCCTGGTGCGAGCCGTAGGTCCTGGTTGTGGTCTCTGAAAGCCTTCCTGCTGGAGTTAATGGCGCCAGTGGAGCAGCACGGCTTCCTTCATGGTAACAGTTCCTTGAGCATCACTCCCCTCACTTACTGACATTGACTGAGCATTAACCGACAGTGCCTATGATGTCAGTACCTGTCTGGAACATGCCATTGGTAGCACCTCATGCTCTTAGCTATAGGGGGAGCACCAGCATCAGGCCTTTTGAACATTCTCACACAGCCCCATGGAGGGCTCCTTGTCCATGCCACATCAGATGCCTTGTGGTGACACCTTGGTTTTGTCAGTAGTTGGTGTAATGTTGTACAGATAATTTTATCCCGACTTAACTGCCAGACACAGACTGTCATCCATTTGTTTCCCAAGTATCTGTTGCTGTCCAGTGTTTTTGCTAAGTGTAGATGTCATCTGATCCATTTGTCTTTCTTGTGGTTCATCCCTGTGGGGCGTGCACAATGTATTGGAGTGTTCTCCTGTGCACTAGAGGAAGGAAGACACAGGGAGTGCAGGCATGTGGACTGGGTCATTGCTAGTGACGCAGCTTACAGCTGTTGAGAGATCTGGGATTTCTGAGGAGCATTTTTAAGTCCCAGTTTTTTTCTCTGAAGTGCCTAGAATTTTAACATCCTTTATAGCTCCCCCCAAATTAATCATTGGCAGTGCTTGCTGTGACCCATGGGCTGATCTCTCCCTACTTTACCCAAACCAGCTAGCCAGAGTGCATGTGATCCAGCCCCTGGTTATCTTCTACTCTGTTTCCTACATTGTGTTCTTCATTGCCTGTGTGACTGGGAACCTGCTGAAACGGAAATAAATAGAAAAGGCTTGGAAAATTAAAGGCCGTGGGAGATGCTTGCTTCTTTAGTCCTATATTTACATATTTTGAAAAACCCACTATAAATTGTCAGCACTCATTGCATTGTTCTATTTGCTATTTTAAGACTTTTATGAGAAATGAGAAGACTCAGGCAGATAGGAGAAATAAGGACATACACACACGTGTGTGTGACCTCCAAATTCAGTAGGACATGTTGAAAGGCACTTATCAGTACAGTGCTAATTGTAATTAAGGCAAGTCTAATGCTAGTACAGAAGGGTTTAGGCATATATTACAGAGATAGGCCGACCCTGACATTTCTAGTGTTACAGGTCAGTCTGTGGTTATTGTCAATTTCTAGACTAGACTATAATAAAGATATAAAGATGCAGCAATTTAATATTTTTGACTCTTTAGAGTCACGATCATTGCTCATAGGGATGAGAACGTAAAGACCAGTGGAGAAAAGCTTTAGCAGGAGAGATTAAGTTTAAGTTCATTGTGAAAATAGAGAAATGTCCCGATGAATTCTCAAATGGGAGAATGGCATGCTTACATGTCATTACAGCCCTGATTTAAAATGGGTGGGTAGGAATCAGATGACTTTATACCCTCTTCCACTTTCATAGCTGTGGGGATTTTATATTTGCCTATGTCATCAGCAAGTATGATAGAAGAGTTTTGTTTTTCAAGGATTATGTAAGAATTTTTATTTATTTTTACCATCTTCCTAAGGCAAATGAAAAGAAAGTTGACCAGCCTCCAGAAGCTAAAAAACCCAAAATCAAGGTGGTGAATGTGGAGCTGCCCGTTGAGGCTAACTTGGTGTGGCAGCTGGGGAGAGACCTGCTTAACATGTACATTGAAACAGAGGTAGGTACTTCCAATACATATTTTGGAATGTGTTTAGTTGTTTGCTCTGTTACCCATATTTCTAATAGATAAATGGGTATAATCCTTTTCAATATCCTAAGTTATACAGTTTTACAGATAGGATGAAGCCAAAATCAGTGGCTTTTCAGTTTAATTTTTTAACGAGTTTTGTTTATATTTTTTCATCCTTGTGAAAAAAGAGATTGATACTGTTCTGATTGATATAAAAGTGATTGCCCAAGACCTTGTGAAGAGATTGAATGCCCATGTTTTCTAGCACAGAACACGGCACCATCAATATTTCAGGATACCCTGAATGTTTCTGTTAAAAACCTTGTGCTTTTCCATAGTCTGGAGCATGTGAAATAACTAAGATTCAGTTTTTCTGTACTCAGATGGGAACACTGTGTTTATAAATTTAACAATAAATATATAACTAAGTAGATACTAGTAATTTATCCTTGATTTTCAGATT
>PVKU01012073.1:0-38359 GCA_004027475.1 Anoura caudifer
TTTTTTTTTTTTTTTTTTTTTTTTTTTTTTTTTTTTTTTTTTTTTTTTTTTTTTTTTTTTTTTTTTTTTTTTTTTTTTTTTTTTTTTTTTTTTTTTTTTTTTTTTTTTTTTTTTTTTTTTTTTTTTTTTTTTTTTTTTTTTTGTCTAGTTGCAGCTGTTATGTAGTGAAGGGTGGAGCCTTAGGTGTTCCCCAGGGTGGGGCAGCCTACTCGCTGGGTAGTGATGCTGTATGTGGGGGCGGGGTCTGAGAGGGAACAATGGTGCTTGCTCTGCTCTTTCTTGAATTCCATTCCCTTCACCTGGATTATCTGTACATGAATGTGGGACCACCTGGTCAGCCAGCTGCCTTGCATGGCCTCACTGGGTCTGCACAGTTGCCACCCCGTACCTGGGGTCCACGAGCTGCTGCCTGTGCACCTGGGGTCTGCCAGCCTCTGCTGCCTGCATGCACGGTCCACACCTCCACTTTTTCCTACCTTGACTCTGCCCCTCTTGCCGGTCCGGATGAATGGTTGTCAGACTTCCGTACAGTTCAATTTTCTATCAGTTCTGGTTGTTTTCTTGTTTCTAAATCTTTGTTGTCCTTATTTTGGTTGTTAGAGGAGGCACAGTGTGTCCACCTATGCCTCCATCTTGGCCAGAAGATCCCCATATGAAGTTTTTTTAAATGTCCTAGTCTTTAATGTTTGCTTTCCACATGGTGAAAAAAGAGAAAAACAAAGAGGAGAAAGCTCTGGTTCTTTAAATTACTTGGATGTCACTTTAATTGGAGGGGGAAGTATAACAACAATGGCTTCCTGCTGCTGTGTCTGCACTTGTGTGGTCAGAAACACCAATAGCACAGTGATCATAGCACAGATCCCTCATACTTGGTGGACAGGGTCCTTCTTGCCAACCCTGGCTACAACAAGCTGTGTGCGATGGCTCCAGGAATGTACACATAGCTGCCTTCTCTGTGGCTGGAGTTAGGGGACGGATAGCTGCTAAGAGCTGAAATTGACTGAAATTAACTGTGGGGGGCTCCACCCGCAGGGCCCCCTGGCCACCACGGATGAGAATAAGTCTACTGAGACATGATCTGCTTGGGGAGGAAAGGTGGCCAATCTCTCAAAGGAGAAGGGCAAAGAGTCTTTTCCTCAATGGGCTTTTATTAGGTTCGTTTTACACTGGCATATGGGTAAAGCTCATTAATCATTATCAGGCAGTAAGAATCAAACAAAGAACTCTGAGGGCCTATTCTGAGTCAGGGTCAGATAGTTAAGAGTAATAAAACTTTGAGGAACAAACTCACTTCTTGCTTGGACCCTTATTTAATTGAGAGCATTCTTAGCAAAGCAGGTTTCACTGGATTTTATATATTCTTTCTTAGGCCTGATCACCCGGGGAACCCGCCCTTTCCAGCACAGAGTTGCACCACCCTCTGTCATTGTTTCAGGCTTAAATCAGGCAGGGGATGTAAGGCAGCCAGGAGATTAGGAGACTTCTTGCAGACAGAATGAGGACTCAAGCTATGTCAGGATAGCCAAGGGGCCAGGGGCCATTGCCACCTTTTGCTGTAGCCCCCAAAGCCCTTCCTTGGGGCCTGCATGTGATCATGCCTGTCTTAGGTCATCCCTCCCTTGGGGAATCATACCCATCATTGGCTAACTGATCAAGCATTGGGGGCTAGTTATAGATGAAGTAAAAGGAGCAGAAGGAGCCCCTGCCAGGGAGATAAGCTTTGTCTCCTTAGTGGCTTATGGTCCAAAAGTCACTCACTCAGCCTTAGCTATGGGGGGATTACAGCTTCTGAAACCAGGCAGGGCAGTTCCTAACAATTAACTGCAATTTACCCTCAAAATTTGCCCTTGGGTGTTGCAAGCCTTTAATAGATTCCAGAGTTCCAAAATAGTTACATCAGACAGATTCTGCCAGTGTAACTACTGTCATGGAGACACAAATTCCTTGTGCTTCCTACATTGTCATCATCCCAGAATCCTGTATGTTTAATTTTTTGAGGAATTTCCATGTTTTCTGTAGAGGATATACTATTTTGCCATCCTAGCAATGCACAAGTGTTCTCATTTCTCTACATTTTTGCCTTACTATTTTCTGTTTTTGTTTGTTTAAAATATCTGTTCTAATAGGTGTGAAGTAGTATCTCATTATTATGGTTTGATTTGCATTTTCCTAATGATTAGTGATACTCAACATGTTTTTAATGTGCTTATTGGCCACCTACGTATCTTTTTCTTAGAGAAATGTTTATTCAAGTTTTGCTTATTTTAAAATTGTTTTTATTGTTGAATTGTAGGAGATTTTAAAAATATAGTCTGGTGGGCTGGGATGGGAGTAAAAAACAGAAAACTGTACTTGAACAACAATTAAAATTAAAAAAATAAAAATATAGTCTGATACTAATCCTTGTTACCTGAAATTTTTAAACGTTCCTTCCTGTTTTAACATTTATACATCTTAAAACCACAAAAAACCGCACCAGCTGCTAACTCAATAAACTTACACTTTGTCAGATAGCTTAGAACCTGGCTACTTAAAACATGGCATCAACATCACCTGGGAGAATCAGTATCACCTGGGAGCTTGTTAGAAATTCAGAATCTTGGGCCTTACTCCAGATATTCTGTGTCAGAATTTGCTTTTGAACGAGATCCCCAGGTGATTGAAGCTTGAAAACCACTGCTCTAGAACATAGTGTAGCTGTGTAAGATAAATCAAGCATTTTCTTGGTCAATTTTTTATTCCAGAGTGATCCCATCCTGGCGTTATTGGCCTTTCTGCTATTAAAAATCCAGACCAGCCCTGGCTGGGTGGCTCAGTGCTCCTGCACACCAAAAGGTTGTATTTGATCCCTTGTCAGGGCACACGCCTAGGCTGCAGATTCGTTTCCTGGTTGGGGTGTGTACACAATGAAGGCAGCCGATCAATGTTTCTCTCTTTCGCTCCTGCTCTCTATAAAATCAACAAATATATCCTCGAGTGAAGAAAAGCCAAACAAAAAAAACAAGGCCAAATTATGCAGCTCTGATAGCAACATCACGAGTTTACGGACCTTCCTAATTTTGACATGTTGAGATGGGTGTTTTTCTCCAGGGTTGAATCATATTAATCCATATGTCTACATCCTTTTCTATCTATTTCTCTTCTTCTCCTTTCTCTGTGCACCAAAAATAAATGTAGCCAGTGGCAGTACCTTCTGTTTCTTTTCAGAAAAAAAAAGGAACAGATTCTTACACTGGTTTTCAGAGGTCCATCTGACACACTGTGTTTTATTTCTTAGCTGCTCTGAGTAAATTGCTTGTAGGCAATTCTCTGCTTAGTCTCCAACTGGGGCTTTGTGCAACTGAAGTGGTTGTTATCTCAGCAAGTTAGTGACATCAATCCATCCCTTCTTCTGTGGGATTGAGTGGCTTTAATGAGAATATTCCCTAAGTGTTTACTTCTGAGCTGCTGGGGCCGGTGCAGTAGCCAAGGACGAGACTTCTGCACAAGGAACCTTGGAGACGATGAGACTTTTCTGACACCTGTATCCTACACACTTTATCTGATCATTAGTGTTGAAAAATACCTTTGGCTCCAGTGGATTTCTGGAAATGACAATAATGAACAGGATACCCATCCTAATGGACACTTTCACCTTGAACATGGACTGGCTGCTGATTATTATGTTCCCTTGTGGTGAATCTTGTTTTAATGGCTTACTGAACTCCCACTTATTCAGTCTAAGTTGTATTGGGCTGGCCAAATAGTCAATTTAGTTTTTTCAGTCTAAGTTGTATTGAGTTGGCCAAAAAGTCAATTTAGTTTTTTTCTATAAAATAAAAAGCACATTTTTCATTTCCACCAATAACTTTATTGATTTGGATATTTTGAGTATGTCGGCTATCTCCTGCTATTGGCTTCTAGTGGGTAGAGGCCAGGGGTGCTGCTAAACATCTTCCAGTGCAGAAGACAGCCACACAGCAAAGAATTATTTGGCCAAAATATCAATAGTACCAAGAAACTTTGCAAGCCACTTTTTACATGTTCTATCAGTTACAATACCTTGTTCATATACTGCACAGATCTTTTTCTGTATTTCAGTTGCATTTTTACCTTTCTTGAAATAATAAAGCACAATACGCTGACAATGTTGTGTATTTTTTCCATCTTCAATATTAAAATGGCTGCACACAAATTCACCAATTTTGATTTTTTTAATGTATGCTGAAAAGACAGCTGTCACAATGCAATCTAATAAATTGTTTTGAATGAAGTTAAAGACAAATCAGCACTACTAGAGCCACTGTACAGAAAAAATGTAATGGACTTTTTGGCCAACCCAGTATTTTAGTGATGGAAACATTATCTTTGTTTATAAATATTTCTGTAACATATGCATATAACACATTGGAAGAAGCTTGAAACTAAAATATGTAGTTAGTTTCTCACTACTACTCAGCAGTAGGAAATCTGAAAGGAAGGAGATAGGAGGTACCTCTTTGTAAAACTGATGTTTGGTGTTAGTCAAAAATCTTAGTCTATTCCCTGGTGATGCCTCTTACACAAGAGCTGCAGGAAGGGGCGATGATGGTGTATGCAGAGGATCTTGTGTTTGACCAACAACCATTTCTCTCCCTTTGATTAGTCCAAGTCCATTGCAATTATTCTATTCCCCTGACAGTGTTTTGTTCTGGAATGGCAGGTGATGAAATGAGGCTTGCAGTGATGTCTGGGGTGGTGTAGGGGTGGGGATATTCTGGGAGAGGTTTCCTTGTTCTATGGAAAGATGGTTTTTCATTCTCCCTTTGATGCTGTCACATCTGGCGATGATGCTGGGAGTCCTGCTGCCATGTTGCTATGAGCCTGAGGATGACGGTAGTTCGCAGAACAGCAGAGCAGGGGGTGGAACCACTTGGGACCTTGATTATAGTGCTGAGTTGCTTGGATCAACAAACCGTGAGATCCGACCTGCGTGGCTCTCAGTTTTGTGGGACAGTGAATTTGCTCATTGTCTAATTTGGCTTCAGTCAGGTTTTTGTTTCCTGCAGCCAAAACCATTTGAATGGATACAGAGGGAAAATATGGACAGTTTCCCCATACTTAGTATTTTGGGCTTCTTTAGTTTGTTCAGTGTTACAAGTTATGGAATAAAATAGATCCATATTTCATAGTGTAAAAACACATTCCAATGCTGAATATAAATTAAATGTAATTTTTAAGAATAAGTGGTGATGGATGGAGACTTGACTTGGGGTGGTGAACACACAATACCATGTATAGGTGATGTGTTGTGGAATTGTGAGCCTGACACTTGTATGGTTTTGCTAACCAGAATCAATCCAATGAATTCAATAAAAAGAAAAAAATGTAATCTTTGCTTATACTTTAGGTTGCCAACCCCATGATATTTCTTCACTACATAGATGATCACCAGCTGGCTCTTTTATTTCCACTGAACTATGCACTTTTGGGGTAGAGAGGGGTAGCTTTGTGTCCAGCACCTCCCTTCTGAGTCTGTTCCCTTTGAACTTGGTTGTGGGAACACCCAGGCACAGCTCTAATGAGACTTAAGGATGACAATAATCACAGCATATATTTCAATTCCATTAATTTGGGGGGTAAGATAAAATGGATTTATAAAAGGAAATTTAAGATTACATTTAAATTTTAAATTATGTACATTTAAAATAACATTTAAAATTACACTTTAGTTATTTTCTGAATAGTCGGTTCTTGTGTTTGGTGCCCAATTCAAAGGTACAAAGAGATGTGCAGTGAAAAGAAAGCTTCCCTCTTCTCCCTGGCTTCAGCCACCCAGTTCCCCCTCCCGGAGGCAATCACTGTTACTGGTAATGAAAGGAAACCTATCTCCTAATCCACTCAGGTGGTTCAACCTAGGACAGGAGCCTGCGGATACATACGATATTCTGAAAAGTTAGATAGGGCGATAGCTTGAGACTCACTCAGATGTGCTCTGGTCCTGACCTTGAGAGAAAGGCTGAGCCCCTGACCTGGATGAGGCTGTCTGGGTTTTCTTTATAAAATGTGGATTAATAACGCCTACTCTACTCATCTGAAACTTCACATGAGATATAACAGTAAAAGTTCTCTAGGAAGGTGAAAACACAAGAGCAGCTGAATGCAAGAAAATAGAATTTACCCTATTGGCATCCAAAAATGAGATAAATATTTTCTTTCATTTATTTTAAATTGTGTTTAATGCTTCAACAATTTCTTCATGAACTAAAATATAAATATATAAATAAAGCATCAGGAACCTGTTGTCAATGGATTCTTACTATTTGCCTCCACTGTTTTTGACCCCTTCTGAGGTACAGGAAGCTTTAGAATTTGGGCAGGTTATTTTTGCTGTTGTTTTGTTTTTTTTTTTCAATTTTAGGCCTTGAGTACTTTTGTTGTCACCTCAGTGCAGGGGCAAAGAATAGAAAAGGAGGGCCTGGTTTATAAAGTTCTGGGTGGTACCATGTCCTGTAATACATGGTGGTGGGGGTGGGTCAACCCGATGAGGAGGGGAAGCTACTGCCGTTGGTTTCTTGGTCTCGGACTTCAGCGTGCATGTTTGTGCGCCTGGCAGCGAGGTGGTGACACTGAACAGCTAGAGCGAGGGGGCAGGGTGGCTGTACCAGGACTTTTCACGCTGGGCCTGAATTCTTATGGTATGAGCACGCCATCACTGGAGAATTACAACCCAGCCTCTGTTTAAACTGGGGGCTTTTGGGAATACGCTGAGCCACAGGCAGAACTGAAGGACACTGAGCGGGAAAGGACCCAGAGCTGCCAGGGCTTTGCTTAGTTCACTCAATGAGGATTGACTGGTAAGAAAAAGCCAGCATTGTGAGGGTCCGATGGCAGGCTGCTGTTGCAAGGCGTGCTGTGTTTGTTCTGGCAGGCTCCTTGTAAATCCACGCCAAGCCCCAGCCAGGGCACTGTCAGGTATGAAGGGGCGCTTCACCTTCTGCACGCTGCTTTTCATTAGCCTCCTGGCGCTTGTGGTTCAGAATCTGTTTAGATTTTGAGTCCAGCAGAGACACTGCCCCATTGTGGAAGGCTGCTGTGACTGAGACACTCTGCTTCTTTTTTATTTTATTTTATTTTCTGAAAACCAAGAATCTCTAAATTAGTACTCCAAGTACTACCCTAGGATTGGGCCCAAAAATTATGTGGTTACCATGGCAACAGCACCTTTTCCTACCTAAGAATGATTTATTTTTCTCAGATGTAATGCAGTATTGGCAGCTCCAGCCCCCTCACCTCAGCCCAGGTCTCTGTAAGTAGGTCCCTGTGTGCACAGGCAGTAATTTCTGGAATGGGGGGTGGGGGGTGCCACTGCCTCTGGTGATAAATGTCATTCCTGTTGCTTCCCACTGTCCCCTGCCCAGGTCTAACCTCAACACAGTATTTGCGAATTTGGCAAAATTGGGCTTTGACAGTTTACCCTCTGCCTTTACATTTTTCCTTTTCCAGTTCGAGTAAATTCAGCAAACTTTTACTGAAGCAGTGGTTGTTGAGTTTGAACTGCAGCTTCAACATTTACTAAGTGTATGTCCTCAGGTAATGTTCCGAGTCCACTGGTTTTCTTATCTATAAAATGGAGCTAATAACAGTGCTTTCCTCATCAGACTTCAGGGAGAATTAAATTGGGATTCTGTGAGCAAAGTTTCTGGCACAGTGCCTGCCTGGAATGTGGTAAAAAGTCACAAATAAGCTGTTAGTTATAATGATGTGTCAGCACTGCGAGGCTCTTTTAGGCTGAAACAATGCAAACAGCAGCCAGCAGAAACAGATATCTGCAGCCATAGGCCATAGACCATTCCAGCCTAAGGGCAGGCACACCTACCTGACTTCTTCCACACTCACCGGCTTTCTGGTTCCTGGGCCATTGGTTGCTCTCAGTGTGTTCTGGTAGTCTACATGCCTCATTCTGGCTTGACCTGGTGTTGGTGACTGTTGCTCTCTCCAGAATTCATCCTTACATCTGTTTTGTTTTTTTTTTTTTCCTTTTCTGATTTAGATTCACTGTTGACAAGATACAATCTCCAAAGCTGAGTTTCTATTGCTCATGATGTTGGACATGCCTAGAAATAAGGTTTTTGTTTTAGGCCTACGTGGCCAGCTCAGCACGTCTCCAGCCAAGTCACTAATTCCCTTCTGTCAGACCACCCACTCCCAGTTCCCATGGCAGCAGGGCTCACACCAGTGTGTCTGCTGTCTCATCAGAGAGCTACCCTGCCCAGGAATGGCCCCGTTCCTACCCTGCAACTGAGTTCTCCCCAGTACAAGGCAGACCCTCCCAGCACCCTGGGACCTGACTCCCTTCTTGTCTGATGGATTTCCCATGTAGTTTTGGGGGTGTTTCATTGGAGCTCACAGAGCTCCATTCTTCCCCATCCAAGGTTGCCTTCAATTCAACCTGGAGTGAATCAGATTATACTAGACAGACACCAAAAGGACCAGGTAGGGAGATTAGCCAACCATAGCAGCAGAAGCAGAATTCCCTGTCAAGCCTCCAAGTTTGTTTAAACAGCAGCAAAACAATCTGTTATCATCTTGTGCCATCATTTCTTATATAGATCTATGTTATAAAGTGTAAGAGCCATAGTCACACGGAGCTGGGAAGTGCTTGAAGTGTGGCTAGTCTGAATTGAGGAGTGCTGTACGTGTAAAATATACACTATCTTGAAGACAGTACAGAGGGTAAATGATCTAATTAATATTTTTATATTGATTACATGTTGACATGATAACACTTTAGATATAGTGGGTTGAATAAAATGTATTATTACATTAATTTCACCTATTTGTTTTTACTTTTTTAATATGGTTGCTAGAAAACTTTAAATTACACATATGGCTTGCATGTGTGACTTACATTATTTTTCTACTGGATGGTGATGCTCTAGAATGTAGTCTCTTTGCAGTAAGTTAGAATCAAGGAAAATAAATATTACTCTAGGTATTTTAATTACAGAGGGATTTAACACAGGGAATTAGGTGCTTACAAAACTAGGTCTGGAGGAACAAAAATCAGCAGCAGGTCTGTGCGTGGGTAGGGGGTGGGCCGCCTTAGCTCTCAGGTTTACTGTTGGCTTTCAGAAAATCTAAAAGGAATAACTGCTCAGTGTAGAGTTCAGAAAACTGTAAGAAAATGCTGCTAATGGTCCCAACTGTCCCACAACATGAGGTGGATGGTTGGCAAGAGTTTTGCTGGTTTCTGGAAAAACTCACATCTGACAAAGCTCATGTGTCCATTGTTGGTGTTGGAGGAAGAGTAATAGGTCCTCTTGCCTCTTTTCTGACTTCCAAATCTCATGCCAACATGTCTCATTGGCAGAACGCAAATCACATCCAGGATCCTGGATGCCATGTAGTTCCCACCCAGTCTTCCAGCCCTGTGATATACAGGAGAGCCAGAAAAGGATGCACACTAATGGTTGAAAATAAGCAGATGAAAACAAAACAAAATAGCCTCAATGAGAGTCTCATCCCTCAAGGAGAGCCATATTCATGTTGAGGTATGGCACAGTGTCTAGCACATAATGGGTGTTCAATGAAATTGAAAAAAAACATTTTCTTTGTGGATGTGGATATGTATGTTGGTTCTAGTATTTTGCTATTGCAGATAATTCTTCAATGGATCTCTCTCTCTCTCTCTCTCTCTCTCTCTCTCTCTCTCTCTCTCTCCTTCCTCCTTCCTTCCCTCTTCCTTCCTTCCTTCCTTCCTTCCTTCCTTCCTTCCTTCCTTCCTTCCTTCCTTCCTTCCTTCCTTCCTTCCTCACCTGAGGACATGTTTATTGATTTTAGAGAGAAAGGGAGAGAAACATGAATATGAGAGAGAAACATTGGTTGCCTCTCATATGTGCCCCAACTTGGGATGAACCAGCAACCAGGCATGTGCCCTGACTGGGAATGAAACCTGTGACCTTTTGGTTTAAGGGATGACACTCCAACCAACTGAGCCACACAGGCCAGGGCTATGAACATTTTTATGTATGATTCTTCTTGTTTTTATTAATATATTTTCTAGGGATAGACACTCAGAAGTGGGATTACTGAGACTTGTTTAATTTTGTCATGTTGCTTTCCAGAACTTGTGTACCAATCTATAGTCATATGTATATTATATACACATGCATTCTACATGAAGAATAGCCTGTCCTGGCAATGTTACTAACCCTGTGCATTATGATTTTTTGCTTATATTTGTTCAAATTTAGTGTGTAGTGAGTGAGCCCAGTTTTCTTTGGACTGGGTACCACTGAGGCAGCAAAAGGGTTAGGGACGGGGCAGACTGACTCAGGTGTAGAAGTCATGATTTTTCTCATTGTTCAAGCCCTCCAGCTACCAAGAACTTTGTCCAGTTTAAGCCTTCCCCACTGTTTTATGTGTTCTCTCTTTAAGATGAACTGAAAGGAGTAGTAAACTTTGAATCACCAAATTCTTCTCTGCTCCCTGTGAGAGTTAAGGATAGTTGCATAGACATTTGACACTTGTCTCAGAGAAAGAAATACTAAATTGTAATAGCTAAATTAACCTTTTATTTTCTTCCCTTTATTTCATTGTGTTTCATGATGGGGAACAACAAGGTGATAGCTTGTGGGTTTATAAATTATATTCTAGAATAAATACATACTTTATTTCTCTGTAAGGGGAAGATGATTTAATGGATGCAAAGATAATGTAGAATCAGACTAGAGCAGGGTTTGGGTTTCCTTACCTGTGAAGAGTGATAAAAACAAGCTACCTCACAAGGTTGTTATGAAGATCAAATGATTTCATACATAAACGGTGCTTATCAGTGTGCCCAGAACATAGTAAATGCTCTAGAAATGGTGGCTGTGTTTGGGACAGGTGAGCCTATGAGTGTTCCTCAACATGGACTGTGATGCTGTTGGCCTCTTATATCTGAGCTGCATTTTGCTTTAAGATCACTCATCAAGTGAAGAGGCTGTTGGCACTTAGCTGGGAAATACGATTACCTGTAAAATGCCATTCTGGGATTTATGAGTGGAATGATGTATATAAGGTGCCTAGAGTTACAATATATTGAGTTAAAGGATGGTTAAACTGGCAAAGTTCTTTTACATCATTTAATGATATTATTTTTCAGATGAAGAAATGGAGGCCCAAGAAAATTGATGAAAGACTCAAGATTTTCCAGAAAGCTAAAGGCAGACCTTAGGGTTAGAAGTTGAGTCTTTAGACTTCCAGACCAGTATCTTACCTATTCCATAAGGGCACCGCATCCAACATCTGGCCACTGTCATGAGAATGTAGTGGTAGTGGTGGGGGGACAGGCTGTCCCTGAAATTGCCCCTTCCCTAGACCAAAAAATGGAAGAGATGCTGTAAGCCAGGGAGCCGGGTTCTCTGGAGCAATGATTCCCTATCTTACTGAGAATAAGGAATACTTTCCAACGTCAGTAAATTTTATAGACCTGCCCCTTCCAGTGTGCGATAGAAGCTATGGATTTGATAGCTAATGTTAGAGAAAATGTACAATAATATTAGGTACTTCACACGTATTAGCAATTTACAATGGAAATGTACATGCATTCAAAAGTGGTTGCACCTATATCATTTGTTCAGACTACAAATAATGATTGGTTAGCATTTATATTTGTGAACTTCCTGGCAGATGACTTCCACATCCACTACTATGGGGGATGTTTGTTTCCCATATTTTTTTGAAAGATTCAAAAGGAGGAAACTAATATAGGGATAATGTAGCAGAAATAAAGAGGAGCAATAGGTTAAAACATTCTGTTCCTTTCTCCAAAATGGTCCAAGGCTAAGCTCTCAGCTGCAAGGAATGAGGTTTGAGTAGAAAAACACAAAACAAAACCACACAAACAAAGCTCTCTCTTGTTCTTTCATATAAATGCAATGTAAACTGATACCAAATTGGGAATGCTGGTCTTGATAGTCTGATAGCCAAAGTATTTGGAGGCAGTTATGGTTCATTAACTGCATTGAAGAATGCAGAGTGACAGTCAAAGCTGGAGTTTTGGCAGCCAGACTTGTATGTTTTTGTTATTAGATAGTATTTATACGACAGAAATAGATTCAAGTTGCAAAATCTCCATTCCATTTCCCTATCTCTGGATAGAGCTGGGAAGTCTGGAAAGTATGATCAGGTTCTGGGAGATGGTTCTGGAGGGTATAGACCTGGGAAGGGCATTTGCCTCTCTGGGGCAGTTCTGGGTCAGTGAAAAAGGATGTCAGAGAGTGAGGGCTCCCACCACTGCTTCCTCCAGCAGCGACTTGCAGAAGATGGTGGGAAGGACTTCCGGTGATGGCTGCATGAGAAGCTGGTGGTTCCACTCCACAAAACAAGCGTGGGACTGGAAAAATTGTCAAGTAAAACTATCTCAAAGCACTAAATTGACCAAAGGCAAACAACAAATTGAGAAGGTTTTAATCTGGAGCTTCGGGTAGGAAAAGCAGGAGTCTGTGTCCTCCTTGCCAGGAGCTGCTTCCATGCCTTTCCATTGGTTCAACTGGCCAGAATTGTAGTTTTAAAAGTGCATGGATGGCCATGAAAATGAGCAACTTTGCAGCCAGAACTGGCAGACTCAATTTGGAGTGTGTGTGTACACATGCATACAGGTGTGCAAACCTGGGGCTTTGCTGACTAAAAGTGGAGGACTCGATTGGGAACACATGTGACTTTGCTAGTCCAAGATTTCCTTTATGGTTGGAGTGAGCGAAGGGCCCACCAATAATTTAATGGGGGAAATCCTGGAAATGACAGAGTGTTACAGAGAAGCTGAGAAAAGTTCTCCACATATTCCTGATGGACTGGCTGATTATGCATGCATGGAAGAGACCCAAGAGAGCCCAGGGAAAGCTGAAAACCAAGGAGAATTGAGATCTGGCTGCAACTTTCAACGTGTTCTTTAACCCCCCACACAGAACTATCAGTAGTGAGATTGAGACCTTGGCCAGGTGACTCCTGGTCCAGGGCTTGTGCCACTTCCCCTGTATTTAAGACACTGAAGAGTCTCCAGGTGATGAAGTGATACTAGCTGTCTGTTTTGTTACATGTTTTGGGTGCCATCATGGTGGTGATGTTGAGGCAGTGTGATATGCTAGAAAGAGGGTGGGTTAGGGTCAGACCAAATGGGGTTTTAATCTCAGCTCTATCACTGACTATTTGTGTGAATTTGTGTGACTTATGCAACATCATCATATCTTATTCGACCCTTAGAAAAGTTCAATGAAGTAGGCATTATTACTATCCCTATGTTCTAGGATGCAATGATGTGAACAGCTTTTAAATCTGTAAAATAGGTTTTTTTTTTTTTTTGTGTGAAGCTTGTATACTTTAATGGTAATAATATACCCAGCACATGGTAGCTATTCAATAAATGCTTTTTTGTTTGTCTGTTGTTTTTGTTGCTATCTATTCCTGAAAATGCAGAAGAAGAATAGAAGAATTATTTATGACCAGGTGGATAAACCCAGAGAGTTTATCTCCCCAGATAGTCAGCAAGAGAATCATAAGATGCTGGTATTAATGCTGTAGTAGGTGAAACATCTGAGTGGCCTCTGATTGGTTACCTATTGCCACCAGAATAAATTGCTGCAGTGGCTTAAACCAACACAAACGTATTATTATGCAATTTTGTAGGTCAGAGTTCCAGGCATGGTGTGGCTCACCTGGGTCTTCTGCTTAGAGCCTCATGCAGCTGAAACAAGGGGTGGGCAAGGCTGGTTCCTTTCTGGAAGCTGTATGAACTCACTTCTAGGTTCATTCAGGTTGTTGGCTAAATTAAATTCCTGACATTTGTAGGCCTGAGGTCCTTGTGTCCTTGCTGGCTGTCAGCCAGAGGCCCATAGTTATTAGAGATCCTTGCTAGAGGTTGCTTAATTCCTTCTCTTTTCTCTATGTGACTTCTCCCTCCAGCAATAGGAGATGAGTCTCTTTCATGCTTAGAATTTCTCCAACTTTTCCTTCTGCTGCATCTCTCTGACTGAATTAGGCTTACCTGGATAAATCCAGGTTAGTCTCTGCGTTTTACAGTTCCTAATCTTAATTACATCTGCAAATTTCTCCATTCTTGCCCTGAGGATTAGGGTGTGGTTGTCACTGGAGGGAGGGCATTAGGCCTATCATGGTCTATCAGGGGAGGGTAGGATAGGCAAACTTTTGCAACAGAAAGACTACTTCATATGAAACCAGGATCAATGAGACATTAGGAAATACTGTGTCGATTTGGATTACTGAGGCTCTCTATAGCTCTCTCTCTCTCTTTTTTTTTTCTTTTTTGTCTACCCAACATTCCTTTCTTGGGGGGAAATGCTCCTTCTTCATTCTCTGTGGTTTTTATGGGGCTCCAATCACAAGATTCTACCTGTTTGGCTACAGATATAGAACCATGATCCAAAATGGGCCAATGAAATCATCTCTTTCCCAGAAATTGACTTATGAGAGGAGACAAACAGGCATTGGAATTGAATGGAGAGGAGTCATGGAAGATCAGAGTCCAAAGCTCCTTTGACCAGCCTCGCTCAGTCCTTCCTGACACCTGAAACAACTTCAACACTGAGACCTACTTAGAATCCTTCTCATACATTCCTTTTCTGGTTTAAGTTACTCAGAATTGGTATCTGTTGATTACACCAAATAATCTTAACTGTTATGTTGTCCCTCCATATCATGGCCACCATCATCATTACATAAAAGAATATTTATTCAGGTCTCCTTGGTCGGAACTATGCTGGGAACTTATTGTTGACACAATTTCTAATCTCTTTGTTGGAGCTTCTTACCTTCAGCCATGTCTTTTTAACACTTCCTTCATTAACCCTGATAAAACTAGAACACACAAACAGAAAAGAATTTAATAATGTGTATTACCTCAGAAATCCAGTTATGTTAAAACCATCAGGCAGGCAAACAGAAATCATGCTCCTTTTAACCTTTTATTACCTACCACATATAAATTACAACCACACAATATAATTCTCATTCAAAATGATGGTCTGAATCATAAAATCGTAAGTATGAAATGTACTTTGTTTATTTTAGCAGTAAAGTATGCAATACAACCAGTCTTCTTGTTTATTTTTATGATTTGGCGCTTTAAGGAGTAAGCCTAAATTACATAGCACATTCGCAGAATGCCTCATCCTGTGACAGCGAGGTCAATGAGGTGTTATAATACATAAGAATTAAGATTCAAATTGCCTATAAGCCACAAGCAGTTGTATTTCTTGTATGATGAGCAAAGGGAGTGTTCTGAGCAACTCACATTTATATAAAGGAGGATTGAAGGAGGCTACTGCTTCTCTTGCCTTGGATCTGACTACAATTGCTGAAGGCAAGAGGGTTTTAGGATTTGTTCTGATTACTTGAAAAGCAGTGACTCTGGATGGATATGAAAGTGGCCCTTCCTTGGTGCTCCTAAGAAAGCTTTGATGTGAAGAGTTCAATATTTTTTGGCCCTTTCTGGAGAGCAAATTTTGTTCCACCCAACCTCTTGAAATGTCAGATACCCAGTGCTCAAGCTAATTCTCTGTGAAGATTAGGATACAATGAGTGTGCCTGCATGGTTATCTTCCAGACTCCTTCACTATGTCTCTTCAGACCCCAGGAGCCCAATTTCTCTAAAGAAGAAATTTGGACAAACAGTTTACTCCCTCAGTCTAATTTCTCTTATAGTCAGGAAAACAATCTCTCAAAGACAATTCAGTCCAATAATAACAGTCATACAGACACCATACCCAGCTCCTGTATTTATATCACACTGCCTTTCCAGAGGGATGGAACAATTTGAAGGTCCTCTCTCCTTCCAGAAGGGAAGGAACCATTGCTCCCTCTTGAACTCCCAGAAGACTAGGTGAAATTAACCTGAAAAGATTTGATCTTCATAAAATCATGCTCAGACATTGTGATCTTCTCTGAGCTGGTAAATAGACTTTTTGATGCTACATTATACTGAGTTTTTCTTTTCTCTTTCTTCCCTCCTTCTCTTTTTAAAGACTTTATTTTTTAAAAAGTATATTTTATTGATTATGCTATTAGAGTTTTCTCAACTTTTCCCCCTTTATCCCCCCTCCCCCTGCAACCCCCAACCCTCCAACATTCCCCCACACCTTAGTTCATGTCCATGGGTTGTATATATAAGTTCTTTGAGTCCACTGTTTCCTATACTATTTTTGACCTCTTCCCATCTATTTAATGCCTACCAATTATGCTTCTTCTTCCCTGTACCTTCCCCCCATCCCTCCTTTCCCCCTCCCCACTGAAAACCCTTCATGTGATGTCCATTTCTCTGATTCTATTCCTGTTCTATTGTTTTTGTTTCTTTTATTTTTTAAGCTTCATTTGTTGATAGTTGTGAGTTTGTTGTCATTTTACTGTTCATATTTTTTATCTTCCTTTTCTTGAATAAGTCCCTTTTGCATTTCATATAATAATGGCTTGGTGATGATGAACTCCTTTAACTTGACCTTATCTAGGAAGCACTTTATCTGCCCTTCCATTCTAAATGACAGCTTTGCTGGATAGAGCAATCTTGGATGTAAGTCCTTGCCTTTCATGACTTCCAATACTTCTTTCCAGCTCCTTCTTGACTGTGAGTTTTCTTTTGAGAAATCAGATGATAGCCTTATGGGCACTGCTTTGTAGGTAACTATCTCCTTTCCTCTTGCTGCTTTTAAGACTCTCTTTGTTTTTAATCTTGGGTAACTTAATGATGATGTGCCTTGGTGTGTTCCTCCTTGGGTCCAACTTCTTTGCAACTCTCTGGGCTTCCTGGACTTCCTGAAAGACTATTTCCTTCACCAGATTGGGGGAATTTTCTTTCATTATTTGTTCAAATAAGTTTTCAATTTCTTGCTGTTGTTCTTCTCCTTCTGGCAACCCTATAATTCGGATATTAGAACATTTCAGGTTGTCCCAGGGATTTGTAAGCCTCTCTTCACTTTTTTGAATTCTTGTTTCTTCATTCTGGTTGGATGTTTATTTCTTCCTTTTGCTCCAAATTGTTTTGAGTCCTGGTTTCCTTCCTGTCACTGTTGGTTCCCTGAATATTTTGCTTTATTTAATTTTGGGTATCTTTCATTTGTTCTTTCATTTTTCACCCAAGCTCAATCAGTTCTGTGAGCATTTTGATTACCAGGGCTTTAAATTCTCCATCAGATAGGTTGGCTATCTCCTCATTGCTCAGCTCTCTTTCTGAGGTTTTGCTCTGTTCTTTTCATTTTCACCCTATTTCTTTGTTCAGGGTCCCTGTTAAGTTTTAAGGGGGCGGTGCCTTAGGTATTCACCTGGGCAGGTCAACCCTCCTTGCTGTGCTGCAGAGCTGCTTGTGGGGGAGGGGCCAGAGAGCGAACAATGCAGCTCCCCTGCTTGTCTTCAGCCCACTTTTCAATGAACTGTGAGACTGGGAGTTTCTCCCACCAAGGCAACCGCTGTAGCCCACAGCAAGCTCTGAATCTCAGTTTCTTCTTAAATCAGCCCCTCACATGCAGCCTACTGTCTTGCTGCAGCCAGCCCTGTCTGAACAGTCCACCGCCTCGACATGGGTTCCCTCCATTCACTGCCTTACCAGTCTGGTTATTCTGTTTGTTGCTTTAATTCTGTGGTTGTTGGAGTTCCATGCAGTTTGATTTTCTGGCACTTCTGGTAGTTCATTGATTTTAGTTTGGTTGTTATCTCTTTTTGGTTGTGCGTGGGTGTGAAGGGTTTCTACCCATGCCTCCATCTTGGCCAGAACTCTTTCTTCTTTTCTGAAGAATTTTATTTATTTATTTATTTATTTATTTATTTATTTATTTATTTTCTGGGTAGAAAATCTTTTTTTATATAGTTTATTGATTATGCTATTACAGTTGTCCCATTTCTCCCCCATCATTCCCCTCCATCCTGCACACCCCTCCCACCCACATTCCCCCTCTTTAGTTCGTGTCCATGTGTCATAAGTTCTTTAGCTTCTACATTTCCCACACTACTCCTGCCCTCCCCCTGTCTATTTTCTACCCACCATCTATGCTACTTATTCTCTGTACC
The DNA here is from genome assembly GCA_004027475.1 of Anoura caudifer. Lineage (NCBI taxonomy): Eukaryota > Metazoa > Chordata > Mammalia > Chiroptera > Phyllostomidae > Anoura > Anoura caudifer. The sequence goes on from PVKU01012073.1 coordinate 18,016, forward strand.
TTTTCTCCCCCTCTCCTCCTCCCATTCCCCTGTTGCTAACCCTCCACATGATCTCCATTTCTGTGTTTCTGTTCCTGTTCTAATTGTTTGCTTAGTTTGCTTTTGTTTTAGGTGTGGTTGTTAATATCTGTGAGTTTGCTGTCTTTTTACTGTCATTTTTTAATCTTCTTTTTCTTAGATAAGTCCCTTTAACATTTCATATAATAAGGACTTGCTGATGATGAACTCCTTTAACTTGACCTTATCTGAGAAGCGTTTCATCTTCCCTTCCATTCTAAATGACAGCTTCACTGGATAGAACAATCTTGAATGTAGATCCTTGCCTTTCATGACTTGGAGTACTTCTTTCCAGCCCCTTCTTGCCTGTAAGGTCTCTTTTGAGAAATCAGTTGACAGTCTGATGGGAACGCCTTTGTAGGTGACTGTCCCCTTATCCCTTGCTGCTTCTAGAATTCTCTCCTTCATTTTAATCTTGGCTAATGGAATTATGATGTGCCTTGGTGTGTTCCTCCTTGGGTCCACCTTCTTTGGGACTCTCTGAGCTTCCTGGACTTCCTGGAAGATTATTTCCTTTGCCAGATTGGGGAAGTTCTCCTTTATTATTTGTTCAAATAAGTTTTCCACTTGTTGCTCTTCCTCTTCCCCTTCTGGTGTCCCTATAATTCGGATGTTGGGACGTTTCAAGATGTCCTGGAGGTTCCTAAGCCTCTCCTCATTTTTTTGAATTCTTGTTTCTTCCTTGATTTCTGTTTGTTTGTTTCTTTCTTCCTTCTGGTCCACACCATAGATTTGAGTCCCAGTTTTTCTCCCATCACTATTGGGTCCCTGTGCATTTTTCTTCATTAAGACTTTATTTTTTTAGAGCAATCTTATGTTCATAGCTAAATTGAAAGGAAGGTACCTAAAATTCTTATATATCTCCTGCCCCTGCACATACATAGACTCCCCGGTCAGCAACATCACCATGCAGAATGGTACATTTATTACAGTTGATGAACCTCCAATGACACATCCTAATCACCCAATGTCTTTGTTCACCCTTAGTGTAGTACATTCTATAGGTTTGGGAAAATTATAGTGTCATACAGAGAATTTTCATTGTGTAAGAAATCATCTTACACAATGGTCTTCTTGTCATGGCGCCCCTCTAGCACATCCCCTGGTCTTTTTACTGTCTCCATAGTTGTGCCTTTTCTAGAATGTCAGAGTTGAAATTACATAGTATGTATCCTGTCCTGTTCCTTTTCAGATTGGCTTCTTTCACTTATAATATACATTTAATATTCCTCCATATCCCTTTTTGCGGCTGTATAGCTCATTTCTTTTAGTGCTGAATACAACTCAATTGTCTGCAAGGACTGCTGTTTGTTTATCCATTCACCTACTGAGGGACATCTTTGTTGTTTCCAAGTTTTGGCAATTACGAGTAAGACTACTAGAAACATCCATGTGCAGGTTTTTGTGTGGACACAAGCTTTTAACTTTTTTTGACTAAATACCAGAGACTGTAATTCCTGGATGATATGATGGGAAAATGTTTAGTTTTGGAAGAAATTGCCAGACTATCTTACAAGTGGCTGTACATTTTGCATGCTCACCAACAATGAATGAGAGTTCCTGTTGCTCCACAGCCTTACCAGCACTTGGTGTTTTCAGTAATCTGTACTTTGGACATTCCAATATGTGTGCAGTGGTATTTCATTTTAATTGCATTTCCCTGATGTCACATTATTACTGAACAAAAGCAGAGCTCAGCTGCTCACCACCACCCATAGGCAAATTCTAAAGACAAAGGTTGGTGAGAAAGGAAAGAGGTCTTTATTAAAATATTACAAAATTTGTGAGGATGCAGGATACCTTGTCTCCTGACTCATTTCTTCTGCAAAACACAAACAAAAATCCATCTATTCCCAAAAGACTAAAACACAAAACAATGCCCAGAATTCCCGCTCCATTCATATCTGTCCTTTGGAGCCTGAGGCAGCTAAGTGGGGTGCTGTTTGGCTTCAGGTTCCTTTCAGGGGTCTGCACATGGTGCTAAAACTGCCATTTGCCATGTGGTTTCCAGGACCAGCAAGGTCCTGCAAACCCTGGCCTGTACATCTGTGACATGAGTCCCAGGGAAAAGAGAGTGTTTCTCCTTTCCCTCAGTTTAAATCTCCTGACCCAAACTTCTGTGCATTACAGGAAGGTCTAGCCCTCCTAGCCAATCCTGTCCTGTTTCCAGGCTAGACTGACAGGATAGCACCTCCCCCTGCTTCCATGTGACCTTTACGGTACATGTGTCCCCATCCTCTGGGGACCGGAAGGGGTTAGGAGGGCTTTTCCCTTTCTGAATCCGTCTTTGCTAGCCTCACACATGCTCAGTGACTTCCTTCAGCACGTGTGAGCTTGGTTACTGAAGCAATGCAACACTGTCCCTGCCTCAGTGTGGTTCCCTCCCTTGGTCTCATGGTCTATCTGAATCAATTTCCCCTTCTAACACTCTGGACATTTGTAATCTTACAAGGGCAAATAGACAAAGGCCTCATTCTTCTGTAACTACTTCATGCTGGCCAAGTCCATACTCTTACCTATTCCTGGGTCCCTAGATTCTTAATAAAAAGGGGGCCTGGAATGGAGGGTAGTCTTTATGTGAGGGAGAAGGATCTTGTAAAGTCTAGGTCAATTGGCTCTGCCTGGGAAATGGTGTACATGATGTCCAAACGATGCATTGCTGGAAAAGTTGGCATCCTTGTTATTGTATAGTTGACAATTTGGCAAGAAGGTTAGAAGAGATAATCTAAAATGAGGAGAACCATAACAATTAAGTGACAAAGGTAGGGACTAATTCTATACTGTCCCAGATTAAGAAAAAGGAGTGGCTTCCTTAAAGGAAGGTGTGTAAGGCATGTTATACTTGTCTGAAGCCATTTTGTCCACTATACTTAACTCAACTTAGGCTCAGGGGAATAATCTAAGATCCCCTCCACCCCACCGAAGATTTGTGGGCCTTTTCAGTCTGAACCGTTAAAGCAGAAAAGGAAAGCAGTTTTAAGCAAAACTGATAGACCACTCCATACTTTACCAACTCAACCATCTCAGTTCAGCCAAACAGTAGTCTCATTTCAGGAGGCAATGATGTAGATGAGCTTCTTAAGTGAGCTCTATACTGTGTAAATAAGCAACCAGGTAAATGAGGTCATAGGCAAACACTCTATGAAAGTGGAAGGAAGAACACAAAGGTTAATATACCCCCAAAATCATAAACCAGTCTCCAAATTTGTAAGACTGTATTTTGAAAAGACTTCCAGTGGCAAGACCTTTGCTGGAATGATATTGAACAGTGACAATTTGAGTAATTCTTCCTGTCTCTGAACTGAACATTTCTGGTGATGTCATCAGGTGCTGAGATAAGACCTGTATGGCATATACAGAAACCAGTTCAGCTTCCAAGTGAAAACAAAACTTTGAAGACAGTTAGCTGCACTAGAGTCCAATATTCACAACTGGGAATTGTGCTTTTCCTTGAAACATGATTTTTCTCCTTGAGATCTCTCTCATTGTCATCAAAGAGACTGCATTAAATCCAGTCTTTAATTTTGCCCGATCATTTGCTTAAGCACAAGAAGAACAGAAATCAATCACGTAAACTCTTTAAACCTGCTTTGCTGGAACATATAGATGGAAATACTTGGCTGAGCTTTAGTCAGCCCTTCAGGGCACAGAAGCCAAGCCGCACACTACCATACGGCTTTGCCTGCACTACCTATATCCCTCAAATCCTTCAGGGTCCCAAAGTGTCTTAGGTTTTTTCCTTGTCATCTTGCAGAAAAGCAACTTGTGTTCTTTACCTGGAAAGACTGCCTTGAACTACATGACCAAACAAGGTACCAGGCCATTTCTCCAGTGGGCTTTTATTATCTTCAAAAGTTGATCTCAGTTCCTCAAGGCTTTCTGGTGACATCTAGAGTCCAGTGTGCATCCTTCAGGCATGGCATTGCAGTCAACATACTGGTTAATAAAACCAGTTAGAAACTGGTTTTATTGGATAAATGCAAAGAAACTTTATATCATCACTCACTCACTCACTTACTTAGTCATTAAGGATGCCAAATTCTGGAGGGATCAGGTAGAGAGAAAGATGGAAAGCAAAAAGGAAAATCCTTGCCCTTACAATATCCACAAAAACTGCATCTCCATGCCTTATGCCTTCCATTACTAAAATCATACAATTTCTTTCTAACCTAATATGAACTTTTAAGTCTTAGAAACCTAAATTTCCTTTCAAAACAGATAAAAGAAGGGACTGAGACTAGCCATAGAATCTTATCTTACACCAATCAGTATACCAACAGGTACCCTAAATAACTTTGACAAGATCCAAATGTTCTGAAGCCCAAATGGCAGAGACATTATTTCACACAAACTGGTACACCAACTGGTACCCATGTAGCAGAGACATTATATTCCCAGTGTATGCAAAACTGCAAAGATCAAACCAAGTTCCCAAAAGATAAGAGAGCTAGCAAAGAATAACTGTAACCAAGAACTGAAGCTTCTTTTCAAAGTTAAAACTTTTACAAACTTCTACGACCTTCTATAAATCTTCTGTATACCTTTCTATGACTTTCACAAACCTTCTATTCACCTTTCAGTAACCTAACTCACTTTCAATCCTTATCCTTTTAACAATGGAAAGAACCATACTCTAACTGGGTATCAGGCAGCTAAAAGTCCTTAGATTTGCAAACACATTCCATATTGTGAAAAGACATGACCACTCAGACATGTGGGACCTTGGCCCACTTTTCCAACATTTGGCAATACAGTTCCAAGTTTATGATTATATAGTAATTTAGGGAACCATTTATTGGCCATTTCCCCCTATAGATCCAAATATACATAGGCCATACAGTGTTACAATAAAAAACCAGTTCCTTTTTAGACTTTGGATGATAGCTGTACATGGACAAATGTACTAAAATTCAGCCCCATGGGCTGCTTTTAGGAACCAAAAGAGAACAAACCCTGATGGCACAAGTGTTCAAACACAAGAACCTAACTACAAGAGTCCAGAAAAAAATGGGAACATGGGAACAAAACTTGAACCCACAATTCCATATTACAAGCAGGTTTTAGTGTCTTATCTTCTGCCAACTGGTACCACAAATTGTGGCCCCCAAACAGTGGCCCTCCAAAACTCAGGTGATCCTCATCCAATCTTAGAGCCTGGCTTCTTCCCAGACCTCTTCCCTCAGTGATCCCACCGAACTTGGACAGTCCTCACCCAGACCCCTGTTCATTAACTCCAGAGCTCAGATGGTGTCCCTCAGACCCCAATTCATGGCCCATAGAACCAGAGCTGTCCCCACTGGACCCCGGCTCATGGCCTCCAGAACTCAAACAATCTCCCTCAGATCCCAGTTGCATAGAAGCCTTAATGGTGCGAAGCTCAAGTGGCCTATAGCCCAAATGGTGTGAAGTTGCATAAGTGGTGTCAATTTGCATAAAGCCTGAATGGCACAGCATCCATTTGGCACACAGTCTGAATGGCAGGCGTAGCCGACCAAGAGGTACTGCAAGTGGTCCTAACCAGACCGAAATGGCATGGAGCCCAATCCCCAATGTGCATGCCAGTTCAGCTCACCCAGTCTTGGGGTTCCTGTCCCCACCAGACCTGTTTCCTTCCCCCCGCCAGGTGTTTCCATCAGCCGGCGCCTTGAGCAGGAGTGCAGTGAGATTCCCTGAGAGTGGGAAATCCCCACAGTCCTACTTTTGGGATCAGCCTGCCACAGGCAGCCTGGACTTATCTCTAGGATTTATCAAGGTCCACAGTGTCCCATCTGGGTGTCACCAAACTGTTACTGAACAAAAGTGGGGTTTGGCTGCCTATTGCCACCCACAGGCAAATTATGAAGGCAAAGGTTGGTGGAGAGGGAAGAAGTCTATTAAAATGTTACATAATTTGTGAAGATTGGAGACCCCATCTCCACGCTGGTCTCTTTTACAAAACGTACAAAAGATCCAAAACAATGCCCAGAATTCCAGCTCCATCCTAATCCATCCTTTGGAGCCTGAGGCAGCTCAGTGGCTTGCTATTTGGCTTCAGGCTCTTGCCTGGAGTCCAGCACTGCCATTTTCCATGCAGTCTCCAGGACCGGCAAGGTCCTGCAAACCCTGGGCCTCATGTCTGTGCTGTGGATCCAGAGGAAGAAAGAATGTTTCTCCCTTCCCTCAGTTTAAATCTCCTGGCCCAAACTTCTGTGTGCTCTAGTGTTACGGAAGAAACAACTCAACACGCAGTTGGATGGTGGAGCACGACCCTTTATTAACGTGCACGGGCCCAGAGGAGTACAGACCCCAAATTCTGAGCCCTGAACCTTGGCCGAGCAGGGTTTTTTATGCTCTCTGACGCCCTATCCTACGTGGCAAAAGCAGGAGGTACAGAAGCTGATGTGAAAAATAACTCTAGCCTTGAGGTGTCCTTATATCGGAAGCTGGGTGTACAGAAGCCAAAGCAGAAGTTATGACTACCTAACCAAAACCTGACGGTTTTGTGGTTTCTAAGTAACCTGAACAAAACTCTTTCCAAGTTCCCGGTCCCTCTTCTGGGTCACCTTGTCCTAGTTGACTTTTCTTCTACACCAGGAGGGCCTGGTCCCCCAGCCAATACCCTCCTATTCCTAGGCTAGACCAACAAGACAGTACCTCAGCCCGCTTCCATGTTGACCTTTACGGTACATGTGCCTCTGTCCTCTGGTTGCACCTTCAATCAGGGACCTGAAGAGGGTAGGAGGGCTGCGCTTTTTTTTTTTTTTTTTTTGTCAATCACTCTCGCTAGCCTCCCACATGCTCAGCACAACTCCCTTCAACACTGGGCTAACTTGGTTACCAGGGCAATGTGACAGCCCCTGCCTTGGGTTGGTTTGTCCTCCAGCTATCTGTATCAGTATGACGTGAAGCAGCCCTTCCTTACTTCTTTCTTTCCTTACTCCTTCCTTTCTTCCCTCCCTTTCTTTCTTTTCTTCTTTTAGTAAGATTAAGCAGTTAGAATAATATACTTATAGTCATCTACCAGGCAGCTTCTTTTCAAGTTTTTAAAAATGTAGTGGTACTTTTCCAGTCTTGGGGGCTCTCAATAGTCTCCTGGACTCCCACAGAATAATAGCAGCCTGGGTGACTCAGCGCCTCGTAAGTGCCCTGATGTATTGTTTTTCTCTGCAGTGACTAGGCCAGCACTTCATTCCTTTAACACGAATGCATTTATTGACTAGTTTTGAAGGGAAATTTATTTTCCTTTGTCTTTCTAAACCACAACTTCGACACCTCCTCCTCCTCCTCTTCATAATTGCCACAGTAGGATGTTCAATTACAGCTAAAAGCCCTAGATTTAAGTGACAGATTAAGAGGCTCAGCAGGTTGTTACTATAATGTTTATTTCACCTGTTGGTTTATTTTTCTAACCTGCGGGCATTGGACTCTATGTAAGCCTTTTGGCTTATACTGTTTGCTGGTGCATCCTGTGGCTGTCCAGTACTCCTTGCGGGGTGTATGGCCTTTGGGAGAGGTCAACTGGAGGGTGCCTCCCCTCCTCCCCCTCCCCCCAGGCCAGCCTCACCAAGTGTTGTGAGAGAAGAAAGAAGCCTTTCAGACACCACCTCTCCTGCCCCAGCCACCAACTCCTGGAACAGAGCCTGACACACAGTGAGTATTCCATAAAGTCTGCAGACTAAAATAACGAAGTGCTCCAAATCAGTGAGCCTAAAGTGTCTACTTTTGCTTCAGATGGGGATATGGGGAGCGCTCACAAATGATACCCACTTCTCTTGAAATTACAGAAGAACAAAAAGGCATCCCTCTCCCCCCATTTTGGCTTCATTTGGCTTCCAAAAGTATATTTCTGCTTCTGTGCATTTTGACCTCTTTCTGTCCTCTAGGAACAGTTCCCACGTGTCTTTGACCTCCCTGGGCTATCACAGGAATTGCTATTGGCTGCTTATCTCTTCAGGTGGGATCTTCTCTTAATTGAAGCCAAGACTTTCCAGGGAACTTTGCACTTTAATAAGAATGGTAGACTTCTAGTTTCCAAAGAACAGTGGGGTTGCAGACACTCTTTTCAGGTCAAAGAGGAGCTGTCTGAAGGTCTATTCTACTTTCTCTCAAAGTCTGCTCTCATCTTCCTGTATGAGTAAGGCTGCTATCTCAGACACCTTGGAGCTTCCTTGTAGAACTACTTGGCAGGAGCAGCAAGGGAGTCAGGCACTAGTGCTTTAGATAGGGCTCAGTTCCTGTCTCACCACAGACACTGGTGTGAGGGCACCGAGCATCTTCCTGGCTGCACCTCTGCTTCCTGTTTCTGCTTGCCAGAACTTACACAGCCACAGAGTGCCTGTGGTCAGAGCACTCCACATGGACTTGTCTGTCCAGAGCCCTCTCAGGCTGGTACCTTCTTCAGGGTCCTTCTCTCATGCTGGACTAGATCTTATTCTTGTCTAAGGCATCTGACTTAGGTGCTCCAGGGGTGCTCTAGACTTCCCTTCACTGCATTCAAATTTTCTGTGTGTCTTCTTCTCCCAGTGGCTGTAAGTTCCTTAAGGAAAGCTTTCTCATTTTATATCCCTTGTGTCTAGTACAGTTCCTAGCCCATTGTAAATATGGGTGAAAAATACTGACACAGAGGGAGGAAAGAGAGAGAGGAAGGAGGAAGAAAGGGAGGAGAAACAAGGAGGAGTTTCTGCTCTTTCCCACTGGACTAATAACTGATTGCCCACATAGTTCTAACAGAAAACTAATCGTGAACACATCCCTATGGAATAGAGTTTCCATCCTGAGGCACTGGGTACTGGATTGTCTCACAGAGACTTATCTTAGAGTTATGAAGGGAACATTTTATAGATAATTAAAACTAAGGTTTTTGTGTCTATCTCCTTGATCCCTTATTGTTAGTAACTACTCCAATCTTAAACCCCATTTTGGTCTTTTACATTTAGCCTTTATCTGCAATCAGTTGGTGTCTGGTAATTGCAAATTATTTGAACAAGAGGCAAATAATATAGCAAGAATTTGAAAAGGTCAGAAGAGTTGTGTCTAAGAATTGCAGTACAGAGTTGAAGAAACTTCACTTGAAGCATTAATTTTGGACAATTGCTAGGCCTCACTAAATTAGACTGGAAATGCATCTGGTATTCAGTACTGGGTCCTTCTGTGATGAACAAGCTGAGGCAGAGCTTTCTGGCATGGTTGATGTGAGTGTGTGTGTGCACATGTGCTTGAGTGTGAAGAAGACAAGATTCAGCTAGAGCTAATGTGATTGAACATTCATGTGGTTGTCAGGTCCAGCATCAGTTGTGAGCGGTCAGCCTCCAGGCTATACTAATTATTAAACGTGATGATCTTCTTCAGAGCAGTGGGGCTGTGATGTCTACATTTGTAGATGGGGATGGGGAAGAACTACAAATGCCCCCACTCCTCCTGAAGAGAAAAATACTCTCTTCCTTCTTCTCCCTCTTCCTCCTTCCCTTTCCTTCCCTTCCCTTCCCATCCCTTCTCTCTCTCTCTCTGTCTCTCGGCCACAAAGTATGTATTAAAGTTGGGTAAGTTTCAAACAGAAATATTACATTTTTATCTTTCATTTTAGGCTAATGTGGAGGTTTAGTCTAACCCCAATGAACATAAGAATAATGCTAATCAAGTCAGAGAAGCAAAGACACCCATCCTTTATCACTTCATTCATGTTCTAGGTAATCATTTCTCCATTCTGGAAGAGGAATCTTTCTGGAAGAGAGAATTCTTGATGGCGGGAATATTTTTGCATGTCAGAAGTTTCCCCAGAAGAAAAGAAGGCCACCAGTCAGGAGAAGTTTGGGATGCGAATGTCTTTGTGTCTCTTAATCTCATTCCAAATGTCTAAGAGGTGTGATGCAGAGAAGATGCTGAAGAAATGAAAGTGAACAGTGGGGGCTCCCTCCATTCACCCACATTTGAAATTGCACTTCTGCTCTTGTGATTTGCTGGGGAGCATAGGACCATGGTGCTTGAGCCTCTCAGGATTCCTTCCCTTAGCTTTTTTACCGAGAGAAAGAAGGGATCGGGGTATGCAGCCTTTACTCAAACTCCTCCAGTCTCTAGGCTGGCCAAGGAGTATTCCGTAATTTTGGTATCTTCAGGATTTTCTAAGGGTCCTGTTAGCTCTCCTGAGTAAGCATAAGGCTGACTTGGCCTGCCAGGGCCCCGGGGGAAAGATCCCATTCACAGCCTCTAACTCCACATCCCCATCCTGAAAAGTCCATCAGCCAGGGCTCTGCTTATATGTGTCACCTTGTTTCAGATGTCCTTCCACCTTGGTGCTCGCTTGCCCTAGGCTCAGAGTCAGAGACAAGCTTCTCCAAAGCCTGTGTGGGGTCCTATAGGCTTTCTCTCCTGTTCCTACCAGAGGGCTGAGCACACAACCTCAGCGACTACTAGGAGTTCCCCCAGGTGCCCACATGCCTCTTCCAAGGCAGCTTTATTTCTCTCCCCTTTTGTTTCTCCCTTCTCCATTTTCTCTCTTTCCTTCCCTGCCATTCTTTACCTCCACTTTCACTCTCTCTTATTTTTATGTCCTTACCTTCTGTCTCCTCTGTTTCCCTGAACTCTCTTTCTTCCCTGCAGAGTCAGATTCTTCCCTGGGTCATGCCACCTCTTGCAAGCCCTAAGAGCACCTCCTGGCCCTGCCCCACTCTCCACAGATCTAAATGTTGATGGGTTTCCTGGCCCATCTCCCTACACCTGCATTTCACATGGCCAGACTGGTTTCTTTTTCTTTTTTGCTTCCCTGGTATATCTCTTCTTCTCATCCTGGCCGTAAGCTCCTTAGAGGCAAGCAATACACGTTTGTTTATTTATTTATTTATTTATTTATTTATTTATTTATTTATTTATTTATTTTTGATCCCCTTGCAGACTGGAAGGTGCTTTAAAAAGCACTTGGCTTTTGTTGGTTGATGCAAATTTTGAATTAGCAAACCTCAGGCCAGTTTAGCTTCCTACAGGGCTAAGATCAAGGCCAGGGTGAGCACAGAGACTGAGTTGAGTTGAGTTGTCTTCCCCAGTAGGTCCATGGGGAAGATTAGAATGGGAGGCTAAGACCTTAGGCTTTGGAGCCAGAGAATTGAGGGATCAAATCCTAGCTCTATCACTGACCAGCTGAGGGACATAGGGCAATTGATCCTATCTGAGTCTCATTTTCCTTGTCATTAAGATGGGGACAATCATCCTGGTTGCTGTGATGATTAGATAAGTTGCTGTTTTAGAATGTCACTGAATGCTATCTTCTTCTCTCTCCTGCAGTCCATATTTGCTGAAGAGAGAGGACACTGGTGCCAAGCTCTGGGGCAGCATTTCCTGGGCATTGTCATATAAACAGGGGAAACACCCAGGTCCAGCTGGCTGGGGCTGCTCACAGCAGGCTTAAGGTGTTGGGGAAGTTATTCTGACACCTCAGGGCAAAATGAACAACCAGCTCTTGCTCAGACTCCAAGGCTGCTCCATCTTGCCAGCTTTCTTGGGCTGATGCTGATATATTGGGGCCTGGGAGAGTGCAGACCATTCTGGTGCCTCTGTGACAGGCGAGTGGCTGGCAGACATGCTGTCCTTGGTGGCTTGGCCCATGACTACAGGATGGCTTAGGCCTAACCTGGCCAGAAGGTCCAAGGGACCTTACCAGATGCTATATAAGACCTTCCTTTAGTTATCAGTTGGGCAAGGCTGCAGAGCTCCTGGACTGTAGACAGTGCTGGGTCTCAGACATGCCTGACAGGGAAGAGGCTCCAGGCCCATGTGCTAGGTTATAGTCCATTCCCCATTCTGCCTTGGTGATTCTAGAGTGTGGTGGTTAAGAGCTGGTGCTTTGGTGCCACATAGACTTGGGTTCAATCCTTTACCCACCAGCCCTGTGAACATCAGCAGTAACTCAAATGTCCTTGAAACTCAGTTTCCCCATCTATAAAAATGGGGATGATAACCCCAACCTCACGGGCTGGTTATGAAGTAACATGAGATAATGTGTGCAAATCTTGTAGTAAAGATCATAGAGAAGGCCCTCAATAAAAGGGTCTAGGCCTAGAGGCACTACATTCCATGGTCTATTGCCTGGAGGAGAATGTGGGGGAAATGGAAGAGCTTTACAGATACACAAATGCTGGCATTTGGAGCTGAAGCTGAGAACACTCCCCTCTGGGCTTCCGGATTCTGAGCCCAAGATTGATTGTCTGCCATCTGAAATCCCTGAAGGGGTCATGGGAGACACCAGAGGTCAAGTGTACACAAGGAGCTAGGTATCAGGGTAGTTTGAGTGACTGAGTTCTTCTGCTGTGGGGTTTTCATGTGTGTGAAATGTGCAACGTAGCATGCACTGACAACATTTTCATAAGGCCCAGGCACTTCCGCAGGATACTACAGAGCCTTCCACCTAAATTGTTTTGCTGTCAAAAACTGACATTATAATGACCTTGCAGGAGAGACTCCTCAGGAAATCACTGCTCATTTCTTTTCAGGCAGTTTGTTTACCTGCAGAAGCTGGTCTCTTCTCCTCTGTTCTGCAACATTAGGCAATTGACATGATCCCATAAGTCAATTTTGCAGCTGAGTGGACTGAGGTCCCAGAAAGCCAAAGGCCTGAAGTGGAAAATATCGAGCAGGTGACTCATTAAGGCTTGAGTCTAGGACTTGAGCCCTGAGGAGGAGTCTACACATTGCTGATCTTATTGGACGTTGGGAGGCCTGGCTGCACTGTGGCCTCATTTTAGGCCAGTGTGAGAAGAGTGCTTATGAATATTTTTCACTGCTGATTTTTCAGATTTTTAAGTGCATTTATTCTTTCACTTAGCTCACTTTGATTCTTCATTCACTTCTCACCATCAGCCTCTGGTGCCTTTCATAATGCTCCATTCGAGGTGCATGAAGACATGATCCCTTCTCTTCAAGCACTCCCACTCCCATCCCAACTCAACAAAGGTTGTGCCTTTGGTTTCCTTGAGGAGATCAAGACTTACTGGAGTGACCTTTGGTCACCTCTCCTCCACTCCAATATATTTCTAGTTTGTCACCTCTCTCCATGTTACTAGTTTCAGAAGATGAAGTGGCCATATAACCAGAAAAGACACCTGCATTCAGGCTGCCAGTCACTACCAAACCCAATAAGCAATGACAGCAATTGAATATTTATGGGCACTTTATTCAGATGGCCAGTGATCTGAGAAGATAGTGCGTTCATACCCTAACAGACCATCTTCCCTTCTCTTTTCAGGCCACACATTTTATACCAGGGAATAAACAAGGTACAGTGAGGGCTTTGAGATTCAGGGAGGATTAGGTGATAGAAGCTGCAACATTCCTGTCTTGCGCAGTTAGCTGTTCCCAGGGGCAGTGGCCATCTGTCTCTCCCTGGAGCACAAAGGTCCAGATGCCTCTAGTTGTCCCCAGGTGGTAATCTTTAGCAGTGCCCCAGGAATTCAGCTGTTTTCCCAGGAGCCAGGATGGGACTTATCTGTAGTTTCTGAAACAAAAGCTTTAATATACACATTACTTGCTAGACTTACAACTTTTTACCTTAAGCTAAAATTTTCCAAGTCTTGAGTCCCCTATCAGCCATTCTCTTCAACAGAGCTAGCCTCTTGTGCCATCTTTTCTGCCTTGACTCTGGATTTCTCCTCTCTCTCTCCACCATTTCTTCTCAGACTTTCAGGCATGCACTCAAGCCAACTTCTACTTCTTTTCACTGGTGAGCTTCTTAAGCAGTCATCCACATTTGCTGTTACTGTTTTCTTGCTCCTGGGCCCCCTTACACCTTCAAAGTCTACCTCTCCTTGATTCCACTCAAATGGCAAGCCTGAAGGTCACATGTGTCCCTCTAATGGTCCAGTTGCTTTGTGCTCACCACCCAGTACTGTGTAACCATGGATGCTCTTAGTAACACATCTTCTTTGAAACTCTTTCCTCCGTAAGCCTACGTGATACTCAACTCTGAGCTCTCTTCACACTTGTGACTTGTTTTGTCTCTCATTCCCTTGACATGTCTTCCACTCTTCACTCTGGAGCTACACAATCTTTAGGGCTAATTTCTCATTCTTCCTCTGAAAGCTCACCCACTCTCAAACTCTCTTTAAAATGTCTATCTCCCAGCTCTATGGCAGGGTGACACTCAAAGCTGTGTCTCTAGTTTTCACTTAATTTCTAAGTTCTAGACTTATATCTCAAGCTATTCCACCAATCTGTTTTTTAAAGATTTATTTGTTTATTTTTATTTTTTTTAGAGAGAGTGGAAGGAAAGGAGAAAGAGAGGGAGAGAAACATCAATGTGCAAGAGAAACATTGATTGGTTGCCTCTTGCACGCTCCCAACCAGGGACGAAGCCTGCAACTCAGGCGTGTGCCCTGACTGGAGACTGAATCAGTGAACTTTCAGTTTGCAGAATAATCTCTAACCCACTGAGCCACACCAGTAAGGACGACTCCAAGAATCTTTTTGACTGGATAGGCTTCCAGTACCTCACCTCAGGTATGGGCAAAGATGGACTGTCTTCCCTGTCTCTGTTAAAAGCACAATTGTCATGTTGAGGCACAGTAACAACATGGTTGAGTGTGTATGCTCCAAAGCCAGACTGTTTATGTTTAAAGCTGCTTTTGCCTCCCCTTGCTCTTACTAATCATCTGACAGAGGGCAAATTATTGAATCTGCCTCGGTTTTCTCATCTTTAAAATGAGAATGATAAAACTGACTTCATATGGTTGTGACGAGAGTAATTGAAAAAATACACATAATGTCTTAGAGTGTTCTTAGAATAATGCCTGGTAAATGTTACTAAGCATACATTTTCAAAACTTTTGAGTTCCCTTGGATGTATTTGCCTTCTCCATCCTATCTTGTATCCTCATCCCACATTGCCTTTTCTGAGCCCTTCACTTTCACGGAGGTTCTCGGTACTCCAGGCTTGGATAGTGTGCTTGGCTTTGAACTGGCCTCCTTATATTCAGGCTCTTCCGCTCAATTCAGCCTCTCTCTTTTTTTAAAAAAGATTTTATTTATTTACTTTTAGGGAGAGGGGAAGGGAAGGAGAAAAAGAGGGGGAGAAACATCAATGTGAGAGAGACACCAGTTAGTTGTCTCTCTCATACCCTCAGCTGGGAACCTGGTCCACAACCCAGGAGTGTGCCCTGACTGGGAATTGAACTGGTGACCCTTCTTGTGTCTTGTGTTCCTTTATATCCTCCAGGGCACCTAACACAATGTCTTATTCTCAGTACAATATCAATAAATATCTGTTGGCAATTTGGCCAAATAATCAAAACATCAGGTTCAACATTCACTGTGAATACGTACAAAAGAATAAGAGAAATCCTTGCATTCCCCATGGGATTTAGTCTTTGCTTTCTATACCCAGTAAAGACATGCCTGTTAATAAAAGGGCTGGACTTGGACAAGAAGTACATTTTTTCATTTTAATTTTTAAAATAATTTATTTTTTTTTCAATTACAGTTGACATACAGTACTGTATTAGTTTCAGGTATGCAACATAGTGATAAGTCTAGTACCCGTGTGACAGACAAGGGGTGGATTTAAGAAGGATTAGTTGGCAAGGGAAACTGAGATAATAGGGGAGGAGTTGGCTTATTTGGAGGTTTCTTGGCATTTTAAAGGATCGCTCTTGTGCATCCCATAATTATGCATTCCCTGACTTTCTGTTTCCTCCCTTACATTATGCATATGTTAATTAAACATTCTATTTTGTTGGAATCTGGAAACATAGTCTTAAGCTGTGCTTTTTATCTGTTGACTTAATGATGATTGACAGTTCTAAAACCTTCGTGTCTGGTTTGTGAAAACCAATCATCTGTGCCATAGCCATTCTGACTAGGTGTGATGTAGGGTTGACTGGTGGGGGGATGAACAGACCCTGGCCAGGCATTGATGTGCAAAGCCAGACTTATTCAGGATGGCCGAAATAGCTTCTGTCTGGCAGGAGTATTCCTGTTGCAGAGCAGAGAGGCACCTGGGAGAGGGGAGTGTCAACTATCTCTTCCACTACCCTCCTTACTTTTCAAGCGAGCAACACTGGAACAGCAAGCAAACTGAGCATTCCTAAGATTTATCTTCAAGATCAAGAGGCTTCCTTTCCCAGTGAAAATCAACCTCATTTTATTTTTTATCCTCACCTAAGGACATTTTTTTCATTGCTTTTAGAGAGAGAGAAAGGAAGAGAAGGAGAGGAGGAAACATTGATATGAGAGAGAAGCATCAATTGATTGCCTCCCATCCGCACCCGGACCAGACCAGGGATCAGGGAACAAACCCACAATCTAGTTATGTGCTCTGACCAGGAATTGAACCCACAACCTTTTGGTTAAGGGACAATACTCCAACCAACTGTGCCACACAGGCCAGGGCCAAGCTTTTTTAAAAATTGGTCTTTGTGTCTGCATTTGGCTTTCAAGATTTTTGTGAACTCCATCAACATCACTGACAAACTGGGAGATGCCCAAACCTCAGTAGAAATTAATTGTGTTACAGTTTGGGGGGAAAAAGTTACTTCATTTTCTGATTTGTACCACAAACAGTGGCTCCAATCTGTCATTATGACTGAGAACATGTCACAACAATCTGGTTTTATTCTTTAGGAAAGAAGAACAACATCTTGTTCTCCTCCAGCAACGGCTAATTTAGAAAATTTGCAAGCTGACACGCAACTTGATTAAAATGACCTGGAGCCACCAATTCTTTTAAAATGCAACTCAGTGCTCACAACCCCAGACCTTCCATAGTCCAGTTATCTCCTTCACAGCTTGTTTTTCTGTGGGAGGAATAGAGATAGGGAGGGAAGACAGGGGAAGAGCTATGTGCTATAATCTACACAGAGATTTAACATTATTTTTTAAAAATTTTTTCTCTTCAGCCCTTTTGTCTCCATGGATTTCCTTTGTAGCCCTGGGGAGAGGAAAAGCAGTGTGATGTTTCTAAGTGGCTAGTGTGGATTTCATAGTTCTGAGTACAGGGCAGGTGCATGATCCAAATGAAACATCCATGTTGGAGTTGGAGACTGTTTTGACATTGTGGTTTCACTCCCGGTTCATAGTTTTAGAAAATATGTAGGAATCTGTCCCAGTTTGAATGAACTAACTCAGCAGGTCTTTGTCAAACCATGGCTGCACGGAGAGTGATGGGATTTCTCTTCTAGGGAAACTGATGGATAAAACAAAACAGTACCAGTTTGGTCCATTCCAGGACGGGGAGTCATAGGGCTTCACATAAAGGAAACCGAGGTAGTGTTAGGGATCAGAGTGTAGGTTTGCTCTGGAAACACACTCATAAATATCTCATTTTCCTTTATGGCATATAGAAGTGAGCACTATTGTTCCTCAGCGAGGGAGGGTGTTAATGAAGGAGGTGTTAATGTGGGCTGGCACGAGTGCCCAGAGCTGTACTGCTCACGAGGATGAGGTATAATTATTGGGAGACAATATGTAATTACACATTGAATTGTGTGCTGCAAACTGTTACGTGTTGGTGTTTTATCTCAGAGAGGAGAGAGCTAATACAGTTGAGATCACATAAATGCAGACACTCATTTGTCAGGGAATGTACAGTAATGAGAATCATTTCAGAATCCTGTTGCCTTGGCAACCCATTCTAAAATGATGTAGATAAAGAACAAGCAACACTTGTCAACGAAGTCAGCATGTCTTGGGAAGAAAAGCTGCTGAAAACAAGGCATCAAGCATCAGATCAAACTGACTCTTAAGGGAATGCCCTTGTTCAAAATCAGGTCAAGACGTGAAATGAGGGGTCAGGCATTTAAGGACATGGCCATCATCAATATCCTGCCTGACACCCTGGCCAAACACGCATCTGCTGTCAAGCCTAAGGGACATTAATCAGCTTAGGCTCCAGCTCTTATTTATGGCAGCTCTCCTAAATGGATCATTTTTATGTGGATGGACAATAACTGGGATGCCGGAAGGCACCCTCTGGGGTGAGCGAGGGCGGCCCAGCTTCCCTGCTTGGAAGAGGTAGAGCTCCCAGGGTAGCAAGAACATCTGGACACTCCCTCTCTCCCCTGCTCTCCCCTGGCTGATGTAAATACACTATCTGATTTGGAAACTCTGACTGAGTTAACTCCTTTTTAATGCTGAGGAAAATAAGGTGAGAAAGGTTAAGTAACTTGTTTATGTCGTATCTTAAAGACAAGTCAGGACCAAGACCAGGACTTGACTTGCTCTCCCTGCCAGTCGAAGCGGATTCCTCAGGAATCCCCCGACCCCCTACCTGACCTCAGGACCTGCACATTTTTTCCTTTCCGACTCAGCACAAGCCCTGACAAGGGTTTGTGCTATGGCCCTGTGTTCAAATACTGCCTGAGCTGTGCACATGGAACTCTGAATCCAGAACTAGGTTCCTGGTGGATGGGGGGTGGTGGGGGCAGCCGACTTCTGTATGACCTTGGGCTGAGGGAGGTGAGGCTTCTCTCGTGTCCACAGCTGGGTCAGGTGCCTCCCCTGGTTTGTGGGGAAGCAAGACTGACATATCTATCTGGGCATAATATTTTATTTTAAGAATATCAATAAGGAGATTTTGAGACTGCATTTTGAAAGTTTCTTTTTGTAACAGAAAATCTTGTTCAGATTTTGAAAAAACCTATTTTAGCTATATTCTTTTAAATTATAGACCATCAAGTTCAGGCTGACTACATTCAGACCAAAACAATAACCCAGGCATCTTCCAGATATGAAACTTCAATTATTGTTTACATTAGCATCAATCCTGGATTGAAAGAATGAAGGAGCTCTAATTTGCATGCTGTTAAAGTCCATCTGTAAAAAACACTCAGAGAAAAGAAGAGAGCATGAATTGCCTACTGTGGCATATGTTTAATTCCTGGGCTCTTACACAGAGAAAAACTCTTATAAAAAGCCCCTTTGCCCTTGTTAATTACACATTAACAGATTGGGGGGCTGCTTCTTCCCACTATATTTCTTCATAAGCAACAGTTCTTTCCTTTCTCCCTCCCTCCCTTCCTTCTCTCTTTTCTCCCTTCTCTATATTTAAGCCCTTACTATTTATCAAACACAGCTCTGGGTACTGGGATATGGCTGAAGTATAGATTCTGCCCATATGAGGCTCCCCTTCTGGTTGGAAATAGACACAAGGTTTTGAGGACCATTCTCCAAAGTCTTAGGCACAGAGAGAAAAGAAATGGGATCAGCCTTGGTCAGATGGCTCAGTTGGTTGGAGCATTGTCCTGTGTAAAAGGAGGCTTCAGGTTTGATCCCAGGTCAGGGCACATACCTAGGTTGTGATTTCCACCTCCAAATGCAGTGCATAAGAGAAGCAACCAATCTATGTTCTATCTCTTTCTCTCTAAAAATTGATGAACATGTTCTTGGGTGAAGTTAAAAAGAAGAAAGGAAGTCAAGGTCTTAAAAGGGCTCAGGGAGCAAGCTGACCTTGCAACTGGGCCCAGAGGTGTATAGGAATTTGCCAATAAGCAAAAGAGGATTTGTGAGTACTTTCTAGGCAAAAGGAATGGCATGATTAAAGACACAATGATAAAGAAAACTAATGGTTTAGGAAATATACTAGTTGTTGGATGTGGTAGAGATAGCCCACCAAAATTTAAGCTGTCCCTTTAATACCATAGAATAGCTGCCCAGCCAGGAACTACATTTCCCAAGCTTCTTTGACTCTAGGTAGGATCACATGATTAATTATCACTAACGGTTAAACCATTGTCAACAGGCAAGCCTGCTTCTTCGTTCTGTCTTACCTTTCTGCTTCCTTGGATTCAGAGGATTCAGAGTCCTAGGCAACAGAAAAGCCACAGAATGGCAGTAACCTGGGCCCTGAATCACCATGTGGAAGGGCACCCACTAACACCTGCATTGTACTAATAGCACTGTTACGGAAGGAAACGACTCAACATGCAGTTGGATGGCAGAGCACTACCCTTTATTAACGTGCACGGGCCCAGAGGAGTACAGACCCCAAATTCTGAGCCCCGAGCCTTGGCTGAGCAGGGCTTTTATTGCTTTCTGGACACCCTTCCCTACGTAGCAAAAGCGGGAGGTACAGAAGCTGATGCAAAACTAATTAAAATAACTCTAGGGTTGAGTGTCCTTGACCTTTATCTAAATCTGGGTGATCAAAAGCTAAAGGGGAGTTGCTGCTATGTACAGATGGGGGTTAGCCTTGAGGAATCATTATCCAAAGCTGAGTGTTCAAAAACCTAAAATTATGGCTGACAGCTTCTAAGTAACCTAAACAAACTCCTAAAAATTATGGCTGCCTCGCTGACATCTAACAGCTGGCTGGCATCTTCTAAGTAACTTAAAC